>NNCF01137905.1:0-16346 GCA_002313205.1 Laupala kohalensis
ACATTCGTGTCGATCAGAACCAGTTACTCCGATATTATATTTCATTCTCCTTAACATGAAACGCAATGCGTAGAAGCTATTTATCGCTGCTCTCCCACGCGACGGAAAGTGACGATGATACTCCAGTACAAACGGTTTGTCGTTTATCAAATACTATAAACTGCAACAGGGCCGAATTTGACTCAAAAATACCCTGTCTGGTTAAAGAGAAAAATGTTTTTACTCAGCCGTTTGCCGAACTCCATAATTTGCACAATAAATATAAATATGATTTCGTATTAAAAATGAAGTTCTTGGAAAAAAAATTTATTACGATCTTAGATGTAGTCATCGTGTTTCAATTTTTTCCCGAATCGTTTAAAGTGACTTTCATGTCATTTTCATATTCTAATGTAAACATGAGCCATTACTACATAACTAATTGTAACATAGTGCATATACAGGTATGAAGAATTAATTGATATTATTTACGGCTACAATCATAATTAAATTGATATTGTTATAAACTTTATTGTTAAGAAACGCAGTTGCATACTTCGTATGACTACGTGAAGTTACTCTCTGGATGCTAGCTACCCATTTCATCATTTCCGATCAAGAGCCCAAGGGCATTGGGGGTTTTTTTACTTAACAAAATTGTGGAAAAATCGACAAAAACCGGAGTGAACGCACACCGAGGTAATATTATAATTTCATCAAGATATATTGTGCGTCATAGGAAATTGTTCGTTACAAATACACCTTTGCGTATGCGTCCCTTGAAATTTGGAACAGCTAACGTTCAGACACATTTGTGCACAGAACAAGGAGAGATAAATGCTTTAATAATAACCTAAAGTATGTGTTAAAAGAGATTTTGAGCGAAGAGAGGTGAATTGTGTTTTAATGTATTTGACACTGAAATATATCTCAATTTATTTGAATAAGGAAATTGACATTTCGTAGGGATCTTGCTGTTGAACTGTGCAGGATTAACGAGAAAATATATTGGGAAATTCCGATTTTTGAGGGAGCAAGAGGGATAAAATGTGTTTTTTTCTAATACGCACTAATTTCACTATATTTTACGAATAAATTAAAATATCATGTTTGTATTCGAATGTAAAATCAAATATCTGAACACTCTTTTGTAGTATTTATTATGTTTCGCTTTTCGAATAGGTGAAAATTTTCGTCTTGGACCCATTCCTTTATGCAGGGAGGGAACGTTTTATAAGGATTTCTCCAAGTTTTTAGATAATATTGTTGTATTACTAAAAAGATGGTTTTTACAAGTACCATATTTAGAAGAATAAATTTAAGAAAAACTTATTTATAGGTTTTCAGCTATTTATCACGATATAATTACGCTTTTGGGGTGTGCAAATTTAGATTTGTCTACGCAAATCAGCAGAAAAAAAGTGAAACAATTTTGCCTCTCGTGCGAAACCGAGTTTGGCGGGTTATTCCTCTCATATTGCTGTGAAGTGAAGAGCTTCAAAAACATTTATCTTTATTTCCTTTGTTTTGTTTTCTTATGTTACCTCACTTTCAGTTGAAATTACAAAGGAGGGTTCTAATATAAGAAAGGAGAATGTTCAATATGTGAATAGTAGGTGATTTTTCAAATTCATAAAAGCACAAATTTAATACCAAATTTGACGATGCACTACACCAGTTGAATTTTAGCTTCCGAGGCACGACGTGGCTGCACCATTACATTTGACGATGCCTTTTTTTTTTTTCTTAAGTAATTTTCTTAAAATGAAGTATTTAGCAACTTCTATTTTAATGACGTTTTATTGATAATTTTGGTTAATTTCGTGGATAGACATTTGCAGTCGCGGACTTGTTAGAAGCACACTTTGCAGCAAACAATTGTCATTCATAGATGTAACCGTTTACGCAGCGTAAGCAAATATAACTCTCTTTTCCCCCCAATTTCGTATCAAACATTTTGAAAAAAAAAAGTTAGCCTATGCTCATTCTGGATATCAAAGCTATCTCCTTACAAATTTCAACGCGATCGGTTCTGTGGTTAAGTCGTGATTTGGTAGCAAACAGACAGACACACATTCGCGTTACATATTTATATATTAGTATGGATTATTGTTGGTCTTTGGAAAAATATTCGGATGTAAGGAAACGGTTCTTGGAAAATTCTTTGGATTCCTTGAGTGGGTTTGAATGTTAGTGGCAATAAGAGACGTTTCAGAGACACATATCCCCAAAAGTGGATGAATGTTTTTATTGCGTAGTTTATATGATCGCTGTTTTTAATTCTTTACTTGAGTCGTCGCGAATATCTCATGCACCGGCTATTTCGGATTTATGGTTAAAAATTTGTATTTAAAATTAATCAGATTTAAAAATACACTAGACTTAAAATTTAAGTGTCTACAATTTTGTCCTAAATGGTTCTTCTATATCAAAGACGTTTAAAGTTAAAGATGTTAAAAAACATTATTGTTAAATATTATTATTATTGTTATAATTATTATTATTACTAATTTTTTACTCCACAAGGGAGTATAGGTCGGAGGCTGATAAAAAAGAAGGCATAAGTAAAGGATACATAACATAATTAGAAGTTAGGTATCAAATCATACGCCCAAATATCTAAAAAAAACGTACACACATGATGTAAAATTGTTAGAAAAATAGGACATAGCAATATAGAGAAATAAATTTCGTTTGAAGAAATAATTATTTACATGAGGTTTATGTGTGTATATTCACACACATACACGGACACATTTTCGCTTACAACCAGCTACAGACACAATAATATGTACAAACATGCTTAAATAAACACACATATACCATTCTTTATTCCATCAGTTCTTATTAGAACATAGGGCGTCGGCAAGACTTATACCATTGCCCCTCCTATACGTTTAGCAAAAAATTCGTTGCTATAATCTAAGAAACAGATACTGAAGTAAAGTATTAACAAAAAGCAGTGGACAATCGTGCACACTTCAATAGACTTCACTATGAGCATTTTCTCCACCCATAAACTCCGTTCATCTCATTGCACTTAAATTCACATATGCACCTATTTCGAAGAAGCAAAAAGACGGTCCCGAAAACAAGTTCGTAAGTGTTGCTGTAGGAAAGTTATCTCAATCTACAAGTGTCCTATTAGCAAAGGAATATTTACGAATGTTCTATACACATGTTACAAAAGGTGAGAGATAAAATACGTCATTTTTTGATTTCGATTAAAACTAAAATACTTAATCAAATATCAGGTGTAAGGTCGACGACTAAATTAAATGCTTTTAAATTTTTTTAATGGTTTAGGATTTAAAACAGGAAAGAGAAAAAGTGTCGCTGCTCTGCTAAAAAGGTATATGCTGATGTCGTGTGTCCGTGCTAACTATGGTTACTTACGTGTAACATTCAATAAAGGTGTAAAAACCATTTCTGTCAGACAAAGAATAATGATCATCCTCCGCTCAAGAGGATCTACTGCGACAAGTCTCTCCCGTGGCCGGGAGTGGTGGAATGGCGTGTGATGGCGGGGCGGGACTCGTGTGGCCGGGGGCAGGTGTCGTGTGGAAAGGACGCTTTTATAAAAGACAGCATGGCATCGGTGCTGTCGCCTGTCTCTGCCGCTTATTTCCAGCGTCTGTACCCGTGCGTCCGACCGTTCGACCGCTCGCTTCTCTACCGCAAGTGCATCGTGAGGTAAGAGCTTCGCGTTGTTGCTTCCTTCACTCACATTTCCTTTTGATCTCATGGACTATCCTGCCAGAGACATTTTCATTGATGAATACCGAAAATTATTAAATAAAAAGTCACACAACATTCATACAAGGGTACATAACATGTACTATACAATTTACTTTCTTTATATTTTGTCTTATTTTCCTGTTTCCTTTTTACTCCCGTCCGCTGCAGACACGTCCATTTTCTCCTTTCCCCTTTCGACTTCCTTTCCTCTTCTGCCGCAACTCTTTTTATTTTGACCTTCCATTAAATCTCGCAATTTTCAAATTTCTGTCACGTTGTTGAAACTGGTCATAATGTTCTTTGGTTTATATGAATCTTTCCTTTGTTATATTCCCAAGTATTTATATTTTAAAACTGTTTTCAAATCACGATCTTTAACTTAAATAATAGTTAATTAATTCCTCTTTATATATGCTTATCGTTGACTATTCTGTCAGTGCGTGAAAGATAATATCTGGAAATTCTCTAGCAGACACACTGTGGCAAATCCCGGTTTCTTTTTTAGTTTTCTCAGAAGTTAGTTTCCATACATCGAGGAGTCAGGTAGGCGTAACACAATTGTGTAATAACTTTTTTTGGTCATATCTGCTAAAATTTGTACCGATACATTCTATTATATGCAACTGTTACAGATACTGTCATAGGTGACATCTACAAACTTGGTTACATTTTTTTCCAATAAAATTTTACATTTAAAATTTGTATACGAGTGAAATATTTATCAAAGATACGTAGAAGAAAGATAAGAAATTGTACTGAGAAATGTTCATTCCAGACGACAAGCTGTTAAATTACGGTCGTTTCGGTAATCTACGGGTTTCTGCTTCAAGTTTTCTACATTATTAAGTTATGAATTAAAATAATTAATGAATGTATTGTACTTATTATTATATGTGTCAAGTTTTATATTCATCCATTTATAGTTATAAATTACGCATTTGGAAGTTGAATCGAGAATTTACTAAAAAAATACTCTTTTTTAAAACACTTTCTATATATATAATTTAAAATAGTTTTATTATAACAATCAAATAAAGAAAGTAAATCTATCTCATTATTTCTATTTTTAGTTATCAAAAATATGTGATTAAGTAATATTTGTAAACTAAAAAACACCACACCCACCCTAAAACCTTTCCAATTTGGGAGATCTATTTGATACATGAAAAGTGTTTTCATTTTAGATTATCTGACAAATATTTTCACTGCCACGTTTAGAGAAATGTAATTTATTTACGTAGTAAAATAAACATTATTTTTATCTCGAGTCTTCTTGGCGAATGGTACAAAGTCTGGTGTCAGGATGGGGTCGATTTCTTTCCTAGGAACCTCGGGATATAGGAGAACTTGCGCTTCCGTGGGATGCAGTGTTTTCTGTACCCGTGGAAAGGTACAGGGATGAGCGATCTTACGCGAATAGCTTAGCAGAAAATTTGCAGGTGTCTCATGAGGAGGTAGCACGGTATGAAAAAGAGAATTCTGTAAGTGAATTGATAAAGATTAATAAGAATAGACTGTGGACATCTATTTCAGAGGGACAGTGGTTATTATTAAGAAATTTTAGGTTTTTAGCTGGACAGACTATGAATTTCGTACCAAGGTGGGAAGGTCGGAATGTAGTGAGGGGGGTGAAAACACCGGTGACCTTCGAGATCGAATATGTTCATACGGGGCGCCGGGGGCTAGCGCATCACCGAAATCTGTTGCTTGTTCCGGGAGGTATTGAGAACGAGGAAGGAGCGAGAGATTTGTCAGGGGACAGGGTGCTCTTGCGGAAGGGAGAACCAAAGGCGGAGGCAGGAAGAGTGCAGGTCACTCCACCAAGGGCAAGGTCACCATATAACCTACGCCCGAGGGCCAGACATAAAAAGTAGTGATCACTAGATTGTGCATTTAGGAGGACGCTAGGCTGGAACAGCGCCGAAGAACAGGCGCGACGCAACCCGCCTGACACGCATGCTGGGAGGAAGGCCGAGCAGCCAGGAGTTTTGCCGTTTCCATGAAGCAGTCTGCGCTGTGAATAGTTACTAGTTCATTGATGGTTAATTGCACGAGCACGGCGGGTGGAACAACAGCTGGCCTGGAACTACAACACAGACAAAACAGTATTTTGCAAATGCGGAGTGGGAGATCCACATTGAACGAAATACTCCGGAGACTCTGGAGGTATTATATCAAATGAAGGGGAAAATAAAGAACTTCTCTGGAAGCATAAACTCACTGTGTAACAAAGTTAATAATTCAGCGTTTGAGAGTGTGTTTGTGGAGAATCGAGACAAATTAGCATACGAATTGAAGGAGGCGAATTTGCAAGCTAATGCTCTTCAAAACAGAATAAGAAGGAAGCGAGGGTTAGTGAACATCCAGGGAACAGGGTTACATTACGTACCAAGGGTGGCAACGGATAGTCAGTTACAAGGAGTACGACAAGACTTAGATCAGCTTAGAGAAAACACGCAAACAGCATTAGACGCGAGGATAACTTTTTTAGTGAATGTATCGGGAACGCTGAGGCGGCATGATAGCACGTTGTCAGCAACGGGGAAAATTTTGAAAGGATTAGATGACCCCGTTGAAAGAGATCATAGATGTGATCAGGAATTGTCCTCTCTGTTCAACGAGATGGGAGAATTAGGGGGTAGAATACATGAGGGATATGTTGCGCTGATGGAGCATATTTTAGCGTTTAAGACTGTGTTGCGAGAAACACTGGCTAAAATTGCTACAGCTGAGCTCGGCAAAATTCTTTTCTACTATTTTTAGTTCTCCTGTACTTTTTTCCATTCTGTCCAATGCAACTAAGTTTTTGTCCATCAACTACAAGTCATCGGGTTTCTCAGTAGGCGGTCGCACATGGTTTATTAGTTGGCACGGGTAAGTGTACAATTTCAGGGTGCTGGCATCGCTTTACTGGTAAATCTACCGCTCACCCAAGGCCCAGAGTACAAGCTCTTTAAAACTCTGCCTTGGCCAGGATTGACGGAGTCAGGAGCACAAGGTGAAGTCATATCATCTGACACGCCCTACCTGGTAGTATCGGAGGGTTCTTCTCAATTTTTCTTTCTGGACCAGAATACACTAAATGATAGTCGCAAGACAAGCATTATAGTTTGTTCTGCGGCCAGATCTATTTTCTTTGCAGATTCCCACTTCTGTAGCATAGTGGTATTTTCCAACAACACAGACGGTATACATAAATACTACGACATTAGCATAGAAAAAAGATCTTATGAATTTTTTCTACCTGGAGAAACTATTGGCAAATTGTATTTTTCAGTAAGTCATGAAGTAGAACTTAGCATTTCATGTAAGAATCATCAGTTACAAATAAAGTTACAACGAGAAGGGAGTTTTTTTCCTTCCACTGGGGTGTACAGCTAAGTCCGCCTTCCAAATTCTTCCTCCCATCTTTTCCAACCTTCAGAATATCGTGCCAGCTGCTGAACAGAAATTGCAACCCTGGAACTTAGAAGTCACTAAATTCTCAACCATCACGTACAAGGAAACTAGAGTTATAAACGACATACTGGAAGAAGTAAGAACTAAGGACACGCACAATGTTCCTTCGATCTCGATGGGAGATATACATAGACATCTTTCCATGTGTGAAAAATGCCACAAAGGGGTGAATAACCTCAAGGTAGCATCTAGGAAATGTTATGTAATAGTGGGGGTGGTCATAGGCTTAAGATGTTGGTGTATTGTGAGAAAATGTAGAAAGAAGAAAAGTGAAATGAAAGAAACAATACCTCTCTCAATTATCAACGTCACACCAACCCAAGGACAAGCGCCACTATTCCCCCACTTATAACATATTAAAAATAATAAATTGTTTAAATTTGTTGTTGTTGTGTATTGTTATTTTCTTCTGTTAAATAATAATTCTTTTATTTCGAAAAAACTTTCAGTTGTCATTGTTCTTCTTTTATACTCGTTTTTTTTAAATTGATTATAATTACTATATTATTGTTGTATTAGTGTTTTGATTTTTTGTTGTTTCTAAGAATTTATTGTTTGAGTTGTAGTATGTTATTTTTGTAAATAATGGATGTGACGAACGGGAGGAATGAAGATCAGGAAGCAACGAAAAAACGTTTAAACAGTTTTGTTGTTTTGTTTTTTTGTTATTATTGTATTCATAAGATAGTATTTTGTATTGCTAGTGAAGAAGATTACACACAGAGAAATGATTTGCAAGCGCAAGCCCAAAAACTTTGTATGTGTTGTATTTTCTCGTGTGCCATCACGAACCCGGCACTCATCTTTTTTTGAGGGAAGGGGAAGATGTCGTGAGTGGCACACACATGTAACTGTGGTATCTAGGACTGCTAGACTGCGCGTCACAGCGGAGAGTGGGTCAAGCGATTGCGTACGTGGATGTCATTTAATATAAATAAAAGATTCAGAGAGGAATCGCTCTCATTCTCGTTAATTATTGTGGGAAACCTGCTTCATCGCTCGTCAGCGTCGTTCAACCAGACCAACTCCACCCCACGGCTGGCCTAAGTACTCTTGACTCTAAACCTCGGCAATGGCATCGCACGCACAGATCCGCTCTCCTCCGCTGAATCGCCTAGTTCTGCCTTAGTAAGTATTAAAAACACCTATTCTCGCAACCAGAGTTTCACTCGAACAAACTACCATCTTCCCTTCCGTTTTCCTTCTTTAAAACAATGTTGGGGCCAACCCCAATTTCGTAGCCGCTCGCGGAATTGGACGCAGGTCACGACAGTATAAATTCAAGGAAGAAATAATCTGCCCAGTGTTCAAAAAAGGAGATAGGCATGAATGTGCTAATTATAGACCAATTTCCCTATTAAATGTAGCTTATAAGATTTTTGCAATCCTGTTAAATAAAAGACTTACTTGTATTGTTGAAGATCAACTAGATGAATCCCAAGCAGGATTCAGAGCTAACAGATCAACAACAGACAACATCTTCATGGTGAGGCAAATCTTTAAAAAATGTTATGAATATAACATTGATTTTCATAATACCTTTGTTGATTATACTAGACCATTTGATACAATCAAAAGAGAAAATATACCGGATTGTTTAAAGCAGTGTAATGTTCCTTCTAAGCTCATAAGATTGATAATGCTGACGCTCATTAATAATAAAGCAAGAGTCAAATTAAACAATAAGATCAGTGAAAAATTTGATGTATTAGTGGGTGTTAAACTAGTAGACCCGTTATCTGCAACCGTTTTTAATATAGTTATTGACACCATCTTGAAACAACTTGATACCAGAGGAAACATCTCAACAAGATTGAAACAAGTACTGGCATACGCAGATGATGTGATGATAACAGCAAGAACGAAGCAATCCATGGTCGAAACTTATAAGAAGATTAAGACGTTATCAGAAACTTTCAGTCTAATTATAAATGAAAAGAAAACAGAATACATGCATTGCTCCCGTAAAAGTGGTAGTTCCGAAAAAATTAAGGTATGCAACACATCAATGGAATCAGTTAAGTCATTCAAATTCTTAGGATCTATAGTTAATGGAATGAACCAGATTGATGAGGAGATAAAAGAAAGAATAACATTAGACAATAAGGCATACTTTGCAAATGCTACACTCTTTAGGAGTAAAATAATAACAAAAGGCATAAAATTAAAGTTGTACTGGTCAATAATAAGGCCTGTAGTGACTTACGGTAGTGAAGCATGGGTGTTGACGAAAGCAAATAGAGAAAAGCTTTTAGTTTTTAAGAGGAGAATACTTAGGAAAATTTTTGGACCTACCAAGGAAACCTCGGAAGTTTGGAAGATTAAAACCAACATAGAGCTAAATAAATTAATATGTAATAAAAATATAATAAATTTTATTATATCCTTAAGACGAAGCTGGTATGGACATCTCCATAGAATGAATGAACAAAGAACAGTTTAAAAAATATGGAAGTGGAAACCGTCAGGGGTTAGACCAAAAGGAAGACCGAAAAGGAAATGGGAAGAAAACATCTGTAGTGACTTGCGGCTAATAAAGACGAAATGGAGAGGAAAAGTTAAACACAGGAAAGACTGGATGCGGATTGTTGAGAAGGCCAAAACTCTTTCTATAGAGTTGTAGAGCCTCACTAAGAAGAAGAAGATATTTTGTGTGACTTTTATCTTTGTCACTGCACATTACAGAAATATGTTTAACTATTTCCGATGTGTAACACGTTAACAATGAAACAATTGTGCTCGACCTTGTAATTTACATACTCTATTGTTTTTCCAATGAATGTATTTTAATTGTACTCAGTTGTTTTTTAACTGCATTTATTCGTCACTTAACCATAGAAAGGGCAACAGGGAATCTTCCGGATTATAAGTCCGAAAAGTTTTAAGAAGGTTGGTAGTAGTTCTATCGGGCAAAAGACGAAAAATTCTTAGACCTCATACGTTGTTGAAGGACCGTAGAGGTGAGTAATTTTTTACAAAAATCCTTCAAAGTACAAAATTAGTGAATTACCAAGTTTATTTGATTTTGTCATTTGATCCTAGACAAAAAGTGAAATGAGCAAGAAATAAAATCTCTATCTATATTTTTACGAAGTTATGACTAAAGTGCGCGTAACGCATCTTTCGGCCATTTCTATCTCAAAGAAATTAAAGTAATCACTACAAAATGATTCTTTAAAAGAACACATAAACGAAATTTCCTCACAACTAAGCGACTTACAATAATTCATAGACTCCCTAAAACCACTATGAAATCTGATTTAAATACTCCACACATCACCCTAAAAATAGTATTTCTTTAAGAAAACAAGCTGTGAATTCAGTAAACTTTTTATCATTAAAGGACAGTTTGTACCAAATTGATTGGAATATAATGAATTAATACTACTGAATATTATCACCAATCCTAATTTTTATAAATAAAATAAAGAAAAAGCATTTTTTGCTGTCGTAGTCAACTTCTTCAGACACTTAATTCAGAAGAATATTTTTGCAAATACGCTCGTGCGCATTTGCCAACATATTCTTCTGAATTGAGAGTCTGAAGAGGATGACTACGTCTGCAAAAACTTTTCACCTTAATTCATAATAATAAAGATTGGTGATATAGCAATATTTTCAAACTTTAAAATACATAACATAGTATTTTATTGCCAAAGTTGTTTTTAGCAGAGGACACATTCTCATCCTAATACTATTACTAAAAAAAATAATTGTTCACACAATTGCCGATGCTAACTTAGTTTTGAAGCCAAAGTAGTTTTTATTAATGTACACCTATTTACCCTAAAACTATACTTAATTTAACAGAATGTAATTTACACCGATTTAATTATCTCTGGTGCCTGTAGCTCGTTTAATATTTTATATTTCCTTCTGAAGATACAACCATTTTTTTGTTTTTAAGCAAAAATAGTGCGTGATCATAGGTAATATTTTTATTTAAACTTCCAAAAACATACATAACTGGTGATTTGAATGAAGTAATTTTAATATTTATTCATTAAATTAATGACATCTTATGAAAAATGAACTTATGTTAATATTAAATCCTAATAGGAATAAAACGAAAGTTTATTTTTCTGCGCAGGGAATTTTCTGTGGTATACTAATTAGTAGAAAACTATAACCTAAAATAATAGTAAAATTTTAATATTTTTTCTTCACTTTTATAGAAAATGACTTTTGACCATTATTGACATTAAACTGTTTAATAGTAAATTAAGTCAGAGCAACAAAAACTTTCTTGAAAACAATTTCTTCGTTCATTTGTGAGTGAATTAATGTATGCTTATATCATTAGTAAATCATATTTCGAAGATTCTAACCTTTTATGCTGTTCCGTGAAAAAAAATTTATAACCTGATTCGTACAAAATTTTTGACATTAACAAAACTAAATGGTACGGTTCAAGATGAAGATACGAGTTAAATGCCGCAGTTATTCAAAATGTGATTGCTATGGGAACATTTGTGTCGATCAATATCTGTTACTCCGGTCTTATATTTCATTTCCTTTACATCTAGCGCAGTCCATAGAAGCTATTTACCGCATTTATCGCTTTATTCCAAACCGACGGGCAATGGCGAAGAAAATGCAGAACCAACGGCTTGTCGTTTATCAAATGCTATAAACTGCAACAGGGCCAAATTTGACTCAAAAATACCCTGTCTAGTTAAAGAGAATTATGTTTTTACTCAACAGTTTGCAGAATTCCATAATTTGCACAATAAATATAAATATGATTACGTGGTGAAGATAAAGTTCTTGGAAAATCTTTGTATTACGATCTTTGATGTAGACATCGTGTTTCAATTTTTTCCCGAATCGTTTAAAGCGACATTTAAGTCATTTTCATATGCTAATGTAAACATGAACCAGTACTACATGACTAATTGTAACATAGTGCATATTCATAAATCATGAATTGATTGACATTATTCACGTCTACAATCGTAATTAAATATATATTGTTATAAACATTATTGTTAAGAAACACAGTTGCAAGCTGCGTATGACTACGTGAAGTTACTCTCTGGAAACAAGCAACCCATTTCATAATTTCCGATGAAGAGCCGAAGGGCATTGGAGGATTTAAAACTTAACAAAAATGTGGAAAAATCGACGAAAACCGGAGAGAACTCACACCGAGGTAATATTATAATTTCTTCAAGATATATTGTGCGTCATAGGAAATTGTTCGTTACAAATATTCCTTTGCGTATGCGTCCATTGAAGTTTGGAACAGCTAACGTTCAGACACATTTGTGCACAGAACAAGGAGAGATAAATACTTTAATAATAACCTAAAGTATGTGTTAAAAGAGATTCTTAGCGAAGAGAGGTGAATTGTGTTTTAATGTATTTGGAACTGAAATATATCTCAATTTATTTGATTAAGGAAATTGACATTTCGACGGGATCTTGCTGTTGAACTGTGCAGGATTAACGAGAAAAGATATTGGGATATTTTCTGAGAGATGAAGAGGGGTAAAATGAGGTTTTTCTAATACGCACTAAGTTCACTATATTTTACGAACTAATTAATATATCATGTTTTTATTCGAATGTAAATCAAAAATTTGAATACACATTTGTAGTATTTATTATGTTTCGCTTTTCAAATAGGTCAAAATATTCGTCTAGGATTCATTCCTCTATGCGGGGAGGGAACTACTTATGATGATTTCTCCAAATTTTGAGATAATATTATTGTAATACTAAAAAATGATTTTTCCCAAGTACCTTATTTAAAAGAAAGAATTTGAGAAAAACGTATTTATAGCATTTAAGCTATTTATCACAATATAATTACGACTTTGGGGTGTGAAAATGTTAGTTTTGTTTACGCAAATCAGCAGAAAGAAGTGAAACAATTTTGCCTCTCGTGCGAAACCGAGTCTGGCGGGTTATTCCTCACATATTGCTGTGTTTTGAAGAGCCTCAAAAACATTTATCTTTATTTCCTTTGTTTTGTTTTCTGACGTTACCTCACTTTAAGCTGAAATTACGAAGGAGATTTCTAAAATATGAAAGAGAATATGCAATGCGTGAATAGTGGGTGCATTTTTCAATTTCATAAAAACACAAATTTAATACAAAATTTGACTATGCACTACACCAGTTGAATTTTCGCTTCTAAAGCGCGACGTGGCTACACCATTTCATGAAAATTCTTGTAAGATCTAATCGATTTGTTGAAATTTTGCGATTGAATGACTTTTTTAATCTTTACAATTCACAAAACAAATTATCCATTTCATTTGTCGATGCTTGATTTTTTCCTTCTTAAGTAATTTTCTTTAAATGAAGTATTTTGCAACTTCTACATTAATAACGTCTTACTGATAATTTTTGGTTAATTTCGTGGATAGACATAATCAGCCGCGGTCTTGTTAGAAGCACACTTTGAAGCAAACAATTGTCATTCATTGATGTAACCGTTTACGCAGCGTAAACAAATATAACTCTCTTTTCCCCCAATTTCGTATCACACATTTTGAAAAAAAGAGTTAGCTTATGTTCATTTTGAACATCTAAGCTATTTCCTTACAAATTACAACGCGATCGGTTCTGTGGTTGAGTCGTGATTTGGTAGCAAACAGACAGACACACATTCACGTTACACATTTATATATTAGTATGGATTATTGTTGACCTCTGGAAATATATTCGGGTGTAAGGAAACAATTCTTGGAAAATTCTTTGGATTTTTTGGGTGGTTTTGAACGTTAATGGCAATAAGAGACGTTTCAGAGACACATATCCCTCAAAGTGGAAGAACGTTTGTTGTTGTTTTTTGCGTATTTAGTATGATCGCTGTTTTTAATCCTTTACTTGCGTCGCCGCGGATATCTCATGCACCAGCGGTTTCGGATTTATGGTTAAAAATTGTATTTAAAATTAATGAGATTTGAAAATACACTAGACTTAGAATTTAATTGTCTACAATTTTTGTCCTAAATGGTTTTTATTTATCAAAGATGTTTTAAAGTTAAAGATGATTGAAAATATTATTATTATTAAGCTCGGTGGCGGATAAAAAAAAGGCATAAGTAAATAATTTATAACATAATAAGAAGTTAAGAATCAAATCATGGGCCTTAAGATCTGAAAAACGCACACACATGTTATAAAATTGTTAGAAAATTAATACATAGAATAATAGAGAAATAAATTACATTTAAAGAAATAATTATTTACATAAGGTCTATGTGTGTATATTCACACACATACACGGACACATTTTCTCTTACTACCAGCTGCAGACATATGTACAAACATGCTTAAATAAACACACATATACCATTCTTCATTCCTTCAGTTCTTTTCAGAAAATAGAACTTCGGCAAATACTTATACCATTGCCCCTCCTATACATTTAACGAAAAATTCGTTGTTATATTCTAAGAAAACGATAATGTAGCAAAGTATTTTCAAAACAGGGTAGCAATGGACAATCGTGCACACTTCAATAGACTTCACTCTCCACCCATAAACTCCGTTCATCTCATTGCACTTCAATTCACAAATGCACCTATTTCAAAGGAGCAAGAAGACGGTCGCGAAAACAAGTTCGTAATTGTTAATGTAGGAACGTTATTTAGACCTACAAATGTTCTATTAGCAAAGGAGTATTTACGAATGTTCTATACACAATTTACAAAAGGTGAGAGATAAAATATGTCAATTTTGGCTGTCGATTAAAACTAAACTACTTACACCCCAGCGGTGAGAGCGCTCGTCGCCGCTGCCCACCGCTCGTGGCCCGTCGCCGCGCTCGTCATCGCGGTGCTCGCGTTACCCGTCACCTCTGCCGCGCCTGCAGACCCCATCGCCGGCGCCGCCGGAGGCACCGGAGCGCAAGAAACAGGTCTCGCTATGCTGAATGGCTGGAGCAGCAGCGATTACGGGGACTTCGAAGCAGCGGCGAGCGGCGGTCAATACGACGAATACCCGGTGAGTGAGCGCCGACACATGAAATTCATTTCTTGTCGTCCACATCATTAAGGGAAAGCGCGCACTAGGTGGTGTGGTGTCCATTTTACAGAAGTACAAGTTTGTCAGTAACAAAAATTTTTTCTCAATGCATATTTTTTTAAATGTATCTACACGTGGAAAAGATACGTTTGACCGATAACGTATGTTCAGATGAAGACGACTGCGAACCGAGAATCGAACCCAAACACTTGGGAAGTGATTTTGATGGCTTGCATGGCGTTTCGAGCACCTTTTTATTGTGCTCTTGGGAGCAGTGCTGAAAGCTTTAAAAAAGACGATAATACGCTGGTCGATACGGTAACTTTTAGAATTTCGGCGTCACCTGGACAGCTAAAATTCCCATAGACTTGTAATTATAAGTGATTTCTAGTGATTTATTTGTAATCCAATAACACTACTAGGTAACTAACAATTGTAGCTGATAAACTTTTAAAATAAACTTGCTACCAACCAAATATTCCTTATCTATCTATAGACATAGGTTAACTGCTGTCTCNTTCTTAGGCGAGCTTTTCATTCCTGTGCACAGGAAAACTTTTAGAGAAAGAGAGAACTTTACATTTGTGACAGTTTATGAATTTAACTAACGCTTCAGAATGACACAGGAAGAAAAATGACATTACAAAAACGTATATCATAAATTCGTATATTTCAATATAGTTACGTGACATTATTTTTGTTTTTTATTATAATATTATTTGAGAAGACATTTTATATTTGCATGCAAGTGTGTTATTGAGACAGACGCATATATATGGAAAGACTTTCTTTCTAGCATTTACTCGCCCAACAAAATCTACAGTCCGGACTCTGGGAGTCACTCCTTCGTTCATCGAGAATATTTGAAAAGTCTTCCATAAATTTACGACACCGTTGCTTCACTTCCCCATTCCCTTACGATAGACTCACGTGTTCTACACAATTGTAAGTGAATTTCTGCAGCATTATGAACTCTCACATTTAAAACTCTNTTTTCATTGATATGAAGTCCATTCAGGTGTAGTGTCCTATTATCACACATTATAAAGCAAAGGTAATCAACAATATGGCAGTTACATATCTAACAGATGCCCATCCGCTAATTCCAATGTTTTTTCATACCTGATTGGTCCTTACTTTTGAATGAGAATTCGTACATAGTGCCTGCGCGCTTGAAGAGCCAGTGGCCA
>NNCF01137908.1:5834-39632 GCA_002313205.1 Laupala kohalensis
TCTTATGATTTTTAAACACTATACTCAGAATAATCTATAGTTCGATAATAACTTGTACATGTAAATTTACAAACATATTTGCGTTAAATTACAAACATATTGACATTCTATCGGTATTACAACTCGCAGCTAACTTTTTATCTTATCTAGGAACTTTTGCTGAAATTTTTGAATCCGCCTCTGCCTTAGGGCCCTTGATCGGAATTGATGGGATGGTCCCTTGCTTGCTTCCGGAGAGTAAATTAGTTTAGTGTCCTCCGCGTGGTCATACGCAGTTTGTACTGCTTTTTTTACAATAAATTTATTATTATTAACAAGATGTTTCATATTTCCATATGAAACCTGAAAAATGGATTCATCTGTCTACAGTACCTTTTTCCACTGAAATGGAGTCCAGCTGATGTGAGATTTGGTCCATGCACCGACGTTTATTAGATGAAGTGAGAAATGGCTTGTCTCGCTTAGTAGAATGCGTAGCCACACCTTTTGATATATCGACGTGTAGATGCTTCAGAAATAGTCTTTCCAATACTTTGTTTTGCCCATGTGACTAGGTCTGCGACAGCCAATTTTTAGGAATATGTCGACGAAATTGGTACTTCCCGATCTGCCAGCGTTAGCTTCCGACCGGGAGCTTTTCCCGGACAGCTATTTACATTTATATTGAAACGTTTTATAATACTACGTATGTAGATTGTGTCAAGCGGAACGTTCGGCCAATTTGGCGCTGCGAAATATCATTTTGATTGCGTACCGCAAGATCCGTAGCTCGTTCCCTTGCCATGCTTCCGCTTAGCACTGATAACGATCGTGAATTGCTCGCCCTTATAGGCTGTTTGCTTCCTCTGAATTGTGCGCGAAACAGCTGGAATATTCTCGTTCGTTCTACCGAAAGAACTTAATTGCGAAGCGTTGGGATTCAGTATGCCCCTTTTAGACCAACTTTCAGTTCTTTCTATGTTTTTTCAGTTGTGACACTTGTACATATTCTGCCACTACATAATAACAATGCATTTTAAACGTTTCGATGACCCCGCAATTTTAAATTACAGAAACCTTAGTGAACGAACTTTATCGACGGATAATTTCTAACCTCAATGAATGTTTCAAAATTATTTTCAAATTTTTCAAATTTCGTGTCAATTGTCTGGAACTCGGCAAAAGTTTTTGCGGATGGCGGGGGGGGGGGGGNTTCGCCAGTCCCCTATTTGACTTGAAAATTCAACATCAGTTGCTAAGTAAAACATGTGAACCGTTAGTATAATAG
This sequence comes from Laupala kohalensis, assembly GCA_002313205.1. Classification (NCBI taxonomy): domain Eukaryota; kingdom Metazoa; phylum Arthropoda; class Insecta; order Orthoptera; family Trigonidiidae; genus Laupala; species Laupala kohalensis. Next base: position 7,102 of record NNCF01137908.1, read on the forward strand.
CAGAAAATCAAACTATTACTTTAATATAATGATAAGATTTTTGAAATAAAATATATTAATACTGTTTTTTAAAATGCGACCTCGCAGATTTTCAATATTTTAAATAATACAAGATTTGAGCATTAAGTGAATATGATAATAATAAATGTTCCCTTATTTTAATATTACTTGTCTCCATTTTTTTGTCCCCCCACCCCCAACTTTTGATTCCCAATCGCCGCCATTCGTTACCTGCGACAAGCGAGGTCCTGAGCGCGCCCGTTCTAATCATGCCATGCTGCAGCTAACCAGAAAGGATTTTTTACTCTTAACAGATTCGAACGTTTCTGACCATATAAAAGCTGTGACTTCGCTCAATTTTACTCAGATAATTTTATACTTTGCTCATTCTTAGATTTTTAACTTTATCAATGAAAAATTGGATTTTCCAGCTTAGCGTACACTTGGTCAAAGTGATCACGGATAGTGAAACTTAGTTTTCTCGCTGTATTTAAACTTCTGCAACTATACTCACCCTTCTTTTCAGTGCCCAAAATTATTTACTGCTATAAATTATAAAATCCAAAAACATTATAGTCCGCATGCATTGTGTAATTAGTGCATGATAACGCAAAATACACATTATGTAAAATATGCAGTAATGTTCATTATGAACAAAATTATATAAAATTACTTCATACTACTATTACATTCATAATATTATAACAATTAATTTGTCATAGTATGGAACAATTTTGCAATTATGTTTCAATACAGAAACTGTTACATAATTACAGATTTTTCTGAAACTATCACAACTCCTAAAATAAAGCAATAACAGCAAATTTGTTTTTTAATGTATTGTTTAATTTTCATTGATACCATTATGTTTCGTGTAATATATTTGTAAAATAGTTATCTACTTTATCTGTAAGGACAGATAATGCCCCAAGTCTTGTAAAAGATGATTTCTCTGCTGAAATTAACTGTTCAAAACTCCTGTCAAAACCAATTATTTTATGTGTTACGCACAAAATCCGAATTCGGCCGTTGGACGTAAAAAAAACGACCAAACCTAGTTTTGGCAGATGCGTTTTTGCTAGAAAATTTTTTTAGCATTGTCAAAACGACCAATACTAGTTTGTGGACGTTACGCTATGGCCAGAACTAGTTTTGAGCGTTTTCACAAATAATGAAGTTTCGTGTACCTCAAGTATAACGATATAATTTCTACAATGTTTACTATGGTTATGATGTTATTTTCATACATGAGGCATTTTTGAAAGTGAATATTTCCACTGTGTGATGTTTCTGGTATTCGGTTTGATAGAACATTTTCATTTATATATTTTTTATGATTTTAACATTAATATTTTTATGAACTGAGCCGGAATACTAATGAAACAATAATATAAGCCTATAAATTAATTTCTTCCACTATTTTCATCTATCTACATGTGTAACATTGAATGGATGGATGGATCGACAGATGTATAGCGCACCATAACCTTACACGCTTCCTCAAGTTAATTGATTGAGGGGTAAAGACTCTTGTGGCAAATGGTGACATTTTTCTTGTGGTAGAATTATAATTGAAGAAAAGTTAATTATGAACAGTGATTTCATCAGTACAATGAACTTCGAAAATTACTCAGATTTATGATTTTTTTTACCAAATGGACTCAGTCCTTACAAAGTGATTATTGTAGTAAAAATGGTAAAATGTTTTGTAGTAGTTAGTGCATATATTTTTGGGGGGGAAGTGAAAGTGGGAAAATTTTTCAGTGTTATATTTGTATGAAAAGTAAATAATTAAACCAATGTTTATAAAAGCTGTGTTTCTTTTACGACAGATTAATGCATATTCCACGTAGATAATGGGCCGAACCCCGATCCCAATTTTATATCTTTATAATACTAGGTCATCTTGTAATCCTGAGAACACTTGCCGAGTGGGCTAGGTAAGTGTAGTAATTATATTTATATACATATAATACTTAATTCAACAATCTTATTTAGAAATGCATTATAATTCAAAAAATTTCCATTGTACAATCATAACAAATGTTTCCAAAATTTCTTAAAATAATGATTAATTAACATTTAATAAAAGGCACCACATGTGTTCAAAGAAAAATTACTCCTTCATATGAAGAGTAAGTTAATATTGTATCAAAGAATGTACAGGATATAAAAAATATATGATCTATCCTTAATATATTATTAACATCTCTGAAACAGCATTTACTTTTAACAATCTGAAAAAATTAACATTCTGGCACATTACTGTAAACACTAACTTAGAATAATAAAGAAATAAAAAAATATGGCAAAAATAATTCAATCATATTCCAAATAATATATTATTTCCCATAGTACACAAAAAATATGATCACTATATTCAACTAACTGAACTGTTAAATTCATCTTGGAATGCAATGAAAAGAGGTACCAACAAAAAAATATGAACATCATGTGACATGGACACCAGAATACAAACGATATTGGGAACACTGCAGGTACTGAGAGTATCAAATTAACTCTCTCATGCCATAATTCTAAACTTTTTATATCAAACTTCTAACTGTTAAGAACAAAATATTAAGTCACGCAAATTGTCTGTCTAGGTACACAGTAAAGCTATCATGATGCCCGGTCATTTATTTTTTCAAAACAATGTGTTTGAACACGTAGTGATTGAATTTCTATTGATCCAAGTGGTACCTTTCAAGCTGAAACTCTAAAGCTGATACCATTTAAAAAATGTGCAGGAATGGGGCACAAAGGAACATGACATCAAGTGTAAGCCACTTTAAGTTGTTCTTCAAGCAAATTCAAATTTGTTACTATATTTGGAAAACTAAGCAACCTTCCAAAAATGATGGAATAGTTATAAAAATGATAACCTCAAGGTGAACCCATCATTTTGAATATAATTTTTGTGCCTTCTTTAGAAACCTTCCATCACCTTTGAAAATGTCACATGAGTTATTAGACAGATTTCACGTGAAATGACTTCTTTCAACTCATTCCCACGTCCTCCGCTCATGCACATAAATCTGACTTCAAGTAACCTCACTGAAAACTATCACAGCTTGAAAAGTCTGGGGAGCAAAGGGTGGGGGTACATATCTAAATCAGCTTCAAGAAACTTGCGAACAAGATTTTGATTAACACCTCATCAATTTGTTCACAAGGACTCTAATGACCTCAATGTTGACGAGCCCTAAAGCCCCACAACAACAACAACAACAACAACAACAAAAATTTGTTCACAGCGTGCTTAGATGCTTTCACCCTGCTGAAACCAAACACCATCATGGTTACGGTAGTACTTAATATAAACTCAAAAATGTAAGATTTTGTTTGTATTTTGTAAACTTGTTGTTATTATTATGACTTAACAAGTGGACAAAGTTTCATGCCTTTCACGAGAATAGTTTGCGAGTTTTTGCAACTTTAATTTCACATGGTCTCTTATGGGATTTCACGAATTTTCAACTTTAACTAGAAAAAAATTATATAAGCAAATGTAGGAATTCCTTAAAACTTTTTGAATTTGTTCACTGGTATTCTGAAAGTATGAAAGTATGAATCATAAGTCACGGGATCTAAAATGAGATATTTCATAAAAAGTAAAATGAAGTCAGGCTACTCGAGATTAGTGTAGTGAAACTTCACAATGCCGCATTACATCAAGCGAACAACGTATTTTGTCTTTCGCCACCAGAGTGTGAAAACTAATGCCACAGCCTTCTAACTTTATGTATGTGGAGTTCAAAGAGATGCGTGCATTGATGTGCAAATTTTCATTTTGTCAAATTGAAATTGAAATAAATTACTGTGAGCTTTATGTTGATGGAATACTTTTTCAGAGACTACTTTGCCTATCCACATAAAACAAGATGGTATTAAAGACATTCTATGAATAATCAATGTTGGAAGTAATCTCAAAAACTTTCATCTGTGTATGCATTATGTACAAGTAACAAGCTCAGCTATGTTTTACAATGCCACCAACTTTAAAATGTAAAGTGCAACATTGCCGTGAATCAAGTGTCAAATAACATGAATTATTTTAGTTCATATTTTACTGAAATTCATGGCTTAATACATGTGACATATCCTAAGTAATCTAATAAGTTTTAAATAAATATTATTGTCATAGTTTGATATGGGCGACCCGTGGCGTAGTGCCTAATGCACTCGCCTTCTATCTCTGGGGACGCCGGTTCAAACCCGGTCCAATCCAAGTAGAATCCGAGGTGGTGGACGAAGCGGTGTTTGCGGCAGGTTTTCTCAGGGTTCTCCCATTTCCCCTGCCTATCATCCCACCATAATCATGTCATTCATAATCACTGCTTCAGGGGAGGTGCGGCAGGAAGGGCATCCGGCACCTTACTATTCCCCAGCCAAAACCAAATGAAGCATCACATATCCACCCCCATTCGCCGACCCCACATGAAGTGGGAGAAGGCTGGGTTGTCATAGTTTGATATCTTATGGCATAGTTTAAATTTATCATTTTTTTCTTCTGTAAGTTACAATCTAGGTACAGTCACATTACAAGTTTAAAATTTCGAATGAATTTTTATCATTTATGACCATGCACACTAATTAAAATGTTTAAACATACTTCTCAAGCTATTTTGAAACAAATTTTACTGAATGAGTGAGTAATCTAGTTATAATACGCCTTAATAGTGAAGTTCATGAATTATATGAAGTCCATTAACTTTTGACAAGATCTTACATGAAGTACTATGTTAATATTCATCTTTTGCAAAGTTGCAGACTCAAAAATGTGTTGATAATTTCATTACACGTTCGAATCCACTACATTAACGAAATCCTCTCTAGTGATTTTCTTTACATGACAACTTGTCTCGTGAAAGATATGTACAAAAGAGACACTGAACCTCAAAGTCAGACTCCCAACTTTTCACAAACTTGTTGTAAAAAACCCTGTGAAGTGAAGCAGTTAATCTCCTAGTCAACAACAGTCACTTCCCGATCCCCACACCACTTCTATTTACTGAATAAAAATGATTTCATTGATGTCAGGTTCCTTTGCGCCACCCTGCTCTACATGCACTCAAATTTACACTTACTACTAGAACTCTATAAGAGTTTATTTTCCTCAAATAGTGCAATCATAGGAACATAATTCGTTAAATACAATGAATTACAAATGACTGAAAAATGCTCTTATCAAGCTGTACCACTCAATTTGAGAAGTCCAGCTTGAACACACTCTTTGCTACAAAATGGCTGGTTCTCTTTTACCACAAACCGCCCACCTAACAATGACTTGGCACATTCGTAACAACGGAAGCAATTTCCCTGAACATGCCAATTCAAACTATTCCATCCTACTCTCTGCTCACCAGGAGCTATTTTTTTAAGACATGTATGACACTTTTTACCATAAATACACTCAAAGCATTCCAAACAGACAGGTTGATCTTCCACAGGAATGTACTGTTTCCCTGCCAATGGGCCGTCACATTCATAACAACAGAAATGTTTCACATGGAAAAACTTCCCTTCAGCCATTGTATACTCTTTTACAAAGATCAGCTGAAACACACACAAGGACATCCTTAGTCACCTCCCTTCACACATAATAGTACATTATAAAGTTACAATTGGTGTCTATCGGAAAGAACACGAAAGAACACAAAAAAAAAAAAAAAATACACGGAGAGATGGAGAAGATAAAACAAAAGACCTTTGCCAGACTTCCTACTCAACACCTTAATCGTTTAATGATATTTGCCTGCTTATATTTGATCATCATACTAGATTGACACGTCAAACTTTCCCCTTCAGTTTTTCAAAATGCTTCTGAGGCGCAAAGAATTAGAGCAGCAGGAGTTATACCCAGGTATGTACAACATTACTGCAAAAGATGAGCAAAATTGATGACCCATAGGGAGTTTTCTCCACAGAACACAGGGAGTAGGTAGAAGCAACAAGCCTACGGACCAACTACCCTCACCCCAGTTAACCCTTCATGACCATTGTGGTTGCATCTGTGCACACACTCACTGGCTACTTCTATACAAAACACATGATTTTGTAGTGGTACAATAATCTAAATTTCAGTAATTTAGTAAAATTGAAGAAAATTTAATTCTGATGGAAACAGTGTTCTTCAAAATATTATTTTATTCAGATCTCAAACCATAATACAACACTTTCCGAGAAAAGAGGAGTTAGGATGTTAGGATGTTGTTGATATCCTTACTGCTGAAGAATGTTATACTGTACTGAAGGTCGGAAACAGTGAACAAACTGTTCAGTGTTTTCCTATTCATTCAGGGACCATACATACAGAAAGTTTGGTCATTTGGTTGAAGACTCTCATTATTCTTTACTTATTAGATCAATAGGATTTTTCTACTTTAAAGAAAGAATTTACAATTACAATAAAAACAATGATGATTTACACAAGAGGAAGAAAAAAAATTATCAAAAGATATTTCAAGTGGTGAACAATTTCTTGGTAAGAGCGTTTTTGGCCTTATTTCTGTTCTTATCATAGCAATATAATCTCAATATATAAAAATTCAGCATACATCTGTAAATGTTCTTAAAACTCCAATTTACATGATTCCACTCATCTGATTTTAAAGTTTTAGATATATTCTTAAGGAAGATGCAGTATATAATTTGTCATGATAGGAACACAAATAATAGGTAATGATGATATAGGTGAAATTAAGTCAAAAGAAAATACATCTTCAAAGAGAGATATTTGCGTACACTACCTAAATGGTTAGAGATAGGTGACAACAATGAGTGGTGATAATGTTTGTGTCTAAGAGTTCTACTGAAAAATTCCTGACACGAAATATCTCTCTCTGAAGATTTCAATCTTAAAATATTGGAAAAAGTTTTAAAAACACAGATGTTAAAATACTTCAATTGAAGAGAGTAATTCAAGTAGGTAAAAATAAACCTTCATCAAATTAAGTGGGTTCTTTGTTCTAAATATTTAAGAAATATGAAAACTGTATTTAAATCATAAATTTGGATCAATAGTTTAGATCTTAACAAGCGTTTTAGTTTAACAAGCCACTGCTGATGTTGCCATGTGGTGCCTTGGGAGGACCGGCAAGATACCCGGTGTGAGGCGCTTCACATAAAGCAAACATTTTATTATTTTCAAAAATAATAATAAAACCAAACACCTCAATATTGAATGGCTTCCTAACTGTATCAAAAATAAGTATACTGATTTTAAACTTGCTATTTTTGTCTCTTCTAAATCACAAAGAAGAGTTGAAATGTAAGATGATAAATACACTCATCTGAAGCCCAGGCGGGAAGTTAGAGTACTATTAAAAATCATTAATAAAAGCATAGTTCAATATTGAAACTATAACTTGTTTGGATTTTTTTCTCCTATGTTCAAGCAACGAGTTCTGCAAACCCATGGTGAGTAGTCATGGAGCTACTGTGATAATGGAAGAGGCGAGCGAATTGATCCCACATGTCCTATGGTTGTCCACCTTGTATGTCTTATTCTCTTCATATATTCTGCATACCCTCATATGTTACCTTGACAAAGAGAATCTGGCAACCTAGGATTGATCCACTGTCTCTTCTCTTTTTTGAAACCAAAGATTGAGACTGTCCAACAGATTAATATCTGGTACTACCATACAATAAAATAGCAGCCTTTCTCATCAAAGCCACCTCCTCCAACTTTGGTTACAGGGTATCAATCTTCTATTGGTCACACTAGTTGTAGATTGAATTTCACACAAGACTAATTACGGCAGTATACTAATATTCTTACATTGTATTAGTTTCTTTTCTGCTAAGAATAGAGGTTAGAAGAAATGTAATATTCAAAACGAAATAATTAACTCTAAAAAAAAAGTTGCTCACACTTACCTCATCACAAGCAAAACAGCGTGGTATGCCTAATAATTCAGCAAAATGTCGGCCACAGTAAACATTATTTTTATGGTAGAAATACATCAAATCAACCAGGAGTTCCTAAAAAGCAAAGGAATGAAAAAAGATAAAAATACCATAGTAAAACCAACTATCATTTGTTGTAATATTAATATTAATTATTCAACAATAGTTGTAATAAAAAAGAACACTCAAAGTAAATAGACAATCTAACCCTATCCATATGCAAATCCACATTCCACACTAATAAATAAATGTGAAAGTGTCCGTCTGCTTGCAACATCTTCACAACTAAACCACTGAACTGATCATGATGAAATTTGGCAAGGAGATAGTTTACATGTTCAGAAAGGACATAGGCTTACTTTCATTTTTTAAACAAGAGAGAAGAAAAATAAAAAATGGTTTTGGAAAATGTATGTCGAAATCGGGTAAAAGTCCATTTCGGATAGGTGTGTTTGCTTATGCTGCCTAAACGGTCCAAGACAGGCGACAACAATGAGAGGTGACATAGTTCACCTCAAAGCAATCAATTAGCGTAGTGTAGGAATCGGTGACATATGTCAAAATGTCTTTCTACATTTTCTGAGTTCTCTAATAGATAAGGTTATTGAGCACACATTGTGATTTATTTATTGTATGTTCTGTTAATGCAACTAATTTGTGTGAATAGAATTCAATTAAGCTCTGTAAGAAATGTAGTTCTTTTACTAATTTGTTTATTGTGTATATTGAGAGAGAATTAAATACTGATACTCAAACTTTGCCAGCCTCATTCCTATGTAGAAATTCTTTGTGAGTGTGTCTTCAATGTAGTTGACGCATAACATTTTGGTTCTTGGAAGATACATTTTCCATTACTTGTAACTTTGAAGGATTTACTAATGTTGTAAGAATGTGTCAGTTAGAGGTCAGTTTTATTTGTCTGAAGTTCTTAGTAAATATTTTTTATATAGTTTTTGGTCAAATGATATTCACTTATACTACAACTTTATTCGCAAAAAAAGTGGAAGAGTGTTGACGAATCAAGCAATGTAATCAATCACATTCTGTCTTGAACTCTGAGTGTCAGAGTTATCATTTCTTTCTCTTCAGTCTTGCAGTAATTCTTTGTACTATTTATTATAACCCAACCTAGGGGTTAACATATACTAAATCCAGTCCTGCAACTTACAATTACCTATTAGTTTCACTGGTGCATACTCAGCTATTTCTACTCTCAAGAACTACGCAACACAGACTTCACATCACATGCTTTCTGAGTATTAGTCATAACTTCTTTACAATTTGATGCAAACAAATTCGAATTATTTCCATGCCTAATGGGTATCGAAATGTTCTGTGTCAAATTGACTTATTTTTGCTGACAGTACATTATTATTGATATATATGAAAAGTGAAATTACCTTGCATGTGGTACACACAAAACAACTTGGATGCCATGCAGCATTCCCAGCTCGTTCTGCAAAGACAGCAACATCTCCAGCCATTAGTTTCACCTCACACTCCTCACAATTTAGGTGAGCAACACTTCCACCAGGGGTCTCAGCTGGCAGAGGGCCAGAGGAGCCTGTGTTAGCCACAGCATAAGAAGGATCCAGAAGGGTATGGTGCTGCTGTTGGAAAACCTAAAACACAAAAAAATGAAGAAAGAAGGATACATTCAAAAACTTATCTCCATAATGTGGGTGAAAGAAAGAAATAATCTTTCACAGCTTTTTTTCGAACACAAAATATTTATACATTTATTTAAAGAATAACTTTTTGGGGAGTAGCTACAGAACAAGAATAACAAAACACTGGAATACAAATTCCTCAAGATGACACCTGAAACCACTAATATCATCAAGATATCTATTTACTCCTAAATACATTTGAATTTGTCAATCAGAATTAAATTTTGTACACACTTTAAGCACATATAATATTCATCACATCATCTTCATCTAAAAGAACTGAATCTACCTGAGCTGATTTGGGGAGAGAGTCAGTTCCAACAGCATCTGACTGAACAATAGAATGAGGAAGGACACTTGATGTAACCACTCCATCAATACGGAGTGGAGTAGGTTCATCAATTCTATTTCCTCCAGGAATTCCATACTGCATTTCAGGGGGAGTCTTAGACAAGGTGTTAAGTTTGGACCCTGTAAAAGAACATTTATAGGTGCATCATTTTCATTTCTCCCTACAGATACAACTGTTCACAAGGCATTGCCAATAAATAATCCAACAAATAAAGGAGACTGATTTTATTACAATTGAGATTAATGAGCCACACACAGCCAGTGGCAGGTCTAGACTATAATCAAGGAGGGTGCTAACAGAGAAGGGATCTAGGAAGCATGAAATAATCATTTGTTTGAAAATTATGGTTTTAAAAATCAGATAATATTTATAAAAGTTGATGAGTCGATGTATTTTATTAAAAGATAATATTTATAAACTTTTTAAACAAATTACATCAAATAGATAATTAATAATTTTTTAATTAGTGGCCAAATATATTAATTGTTTAAAATGGCAAATACACACAATAGCATAAGGATTTCATCACAAAATTAAATTTTTATAAAGATACAAATCAAATAATTCATAAAATATATTTTTAATGCAACCATAATGAACAAACAACAAACATATGAAACATACAGAAATCTCTAAAATTGTGGTGAACCTCACCATCAGGTAACAGATTAATTATGTTATGTTGAATGAAAATGAGAGACAGGACTGAGATTCAAACTCGGGGCCTGCAGCTTAACGTGCTGATGCACTTACCAATTGGAGTTGAGAGATGAATGGGGTGGCGCAGTTGGTCCTGAGTTTGAATTTTGGTCCTGTCTCCCATTTCCATTCAACATAACATAATTAAATAAATATATGAAAGTTATATAAAACAAAACCCCAATTTAGAGTTTTGTTTATGATATATTCCTTAAAACAGCTGTCTTGAAGAGATCTACTTTTTAATCTGAGTACAAACAAATAACGATTCTGGTGAGATACCTAAACCAAACAGCTTACAACGCACATAGAGACTACACAATGTACGGAGGGAAAAACAACAATCCATAAAAGAATAGAAATCTGTTTGCTGTCTATAGATGGCGTAAATCATGTAGAAAACACAAATTTGGAATGCTTCATCCTCTGTGAAGCAGGTAAAGATACTGTAAAAATAAGACGTCACCTACTGCCTCCTCACAACGTGTTAATAATATGAGAGGCTAGCCATGAGTTGTGCTGTCGGCAATGCAGTTGCACTGTACCGCTTATACGAGTATCGCAGAATTTAACCTGCATGGAACACACCTAGTGTTTCGTGTCACTTCAACCAGTGCATCTAATATGCAAAAATTGTAATACAAATTTTAATTACATTTACCTGTAACATATATTATTTGATAACACTTTTACAAAGTATACCTTTCATCAATTTCAATCTTTATCTGTTGAGATTCAAAGGGGGGACTAAAGCATCCTTAGCCCCCTTACATCCTCCACTGCACACAGCCATCCATAACGAGCCATAAGCAACAAGTGTTCACAACACACATTACGTTATGAAATATTTACACATTATTCTACTGAAGGAATGTGCTGAAGAATGTGTTGAGGCATCTCAATGTGCACGACAACATCCCTTCACATTCAATATCAGATTACCTATCGCATAATAATAGACCTAGTATGAACAGAAACAAAGGTCATCCATTATAGAAATACATCCAGATCTAAATTGCTGACTCTCCTGACTGAGGTTGAGGAGAAGTTTACACCAAAGTTGAGAGCTATCAAAATTCCTCCAAAGTCAAAAGCAGTGATAGAACATAAAAGAAACTATTAAAACTCAATATCAGAAATCCCTCCCAAATTTAATCTTCATGAATGATTTTGTCTTGTATCCCTATGAAATTTCTTTTTTGATCACAAAATCCATATTATTGGAGATGTATTTGCCATTTTAACCAATCAATAAAATTGGTCTGTAAATAATTTAATAAATCGCTAATTAATAATTTAATACAAATTGATGAGTCAATGTATTATATATGAACTGTCAAAAGATAATATATCATTTTATAAAAAACATATCTTAAATTGATATTTATTAATTGCTTGCCAAATTGAAAACTTTTCATTAATATTATCAAGATAATAAGAATGACAATTTTGCATTTCATTGTAGGGAAGTACAGAAAATGAGTTCTAATCTAGGAAAAACAAAACAAAAAACAATTCAATGAAAACTTAAAGCATTGGGGTTAGGAAAATAATAGTATTATACAAATGTAGCAAGTAGTTATTACCAAGTGAAGGGATGACTGTGCCAACATTGCAATACATGCAACAGTCATTTCCTCCAAAAAGGCATTAAACACCATTATCTAATTACACAATTCAATGTCTCAGGTCAAGCTTCTCTCTGAGTACAGAGAAAGGACATGTTGTCTCAGGATGGATTTCCATGATATGAAACAGAAATCTATGCTATCTCAGCACTAATTGGAAAGAAAGAATGGTCAGCATGTGGAAGGGTTCTTGGCTATTAGAAAAGCATTCGTCAGCTATTCATGATAATTAAAAAACATTCAACACCATGGTTATTAGTTTAAAAAATTAAATATACACACAGCTAACATGAATTCTTAAGAATAAACCATTTTCCAAAGCAACCGAGATAATGCAGCTCATAAAAGAAGTGTGTTCATATAAGAAGTAAAAACAATAAAATTTAATCATATTACAAAAAATTATTAATGTTATTTGTAATGCACTGTAAAGCTATTTATAATTGTTAAGCTATTTATAATGAGTCAAATAATTTAGTATTTTCATATGAGTCATATTTATGTGTCTGTTAATAAATATTATTTTGAATAAATGCAGCTCAACAACAAAAGATGCACATTGAATGTCTTCCATAATTGTAAAGCAAAGACAGATTGTTGTAAACATGCTGCTACTATACGTATTTTTTGAAATGAAGAAAATACATTACAGGGTTGCTAGTGATCCATCTCAAAATTCCCTGACTTTTCCCTGACCAATGGATTAATTTAATTACACAATTGACTATCACCGACCATTAACATACATGCAAAAATTACTTTAACAGTTGAGAAACAAACATCCCATCAGGAAAAATCTCATAGAAATAAAGAAGTAATTTCTTAGAAGAAAATTATTGATAATTCAAAAATCATTCTTCAAAAGTAAAGTTTTGTCATTGAAAAAATAAAAAAATAATCACACTTATAAGAAACACAAATAAAACAACGTTTGGCATTAGACTGACTAAAGGTTGATGAAAGTAACCTTTTGCACTGCTATCATTGAAACAACATTGAGATAGTTAGCGAGGGAATCGGAAGAGGCGGAGGGGGTGGATTCATCATGACATTTGCGGTCATTAAAACGTAATAACTGCTACAAGGAGGAAATAAGGGGTAGGAGTTGAGTTGTCTTTCTATGTTCCACGCTCCAATAGCCCCCACAAGAAGTTGCTATGACAACAGTGCATTGTATTACATCTAGAAGTGGGTCATTGCAACTGGAACTGCCCATGGAGCTAAACAGCTCCACTTGGAACCATCTCACTGTTGTTTTGTCGCAACGGTGCTAACAATTCAGCTTGAAACACTCTCGCTGTTGTGTCGAGTTTACCTTTGAACTGACCCGCTGTTGTATCATTACAATGGCAAAGACACTTCTGTAAACATTTGAAACAATTGTTAACAGTTCCCTAAATTGTTTTTATAAACTGCTGGAAAAATTACAAAATGCCTGTGTTCAGAGGTTCAGCGTATCAGAATTGGTTTGGCATGGAAATACCATCAATGTCAACCAAACTCTGATATCTTATAAGGTAATCCAAATAAATTGTTGATTCAAACTTTAGTATATAATGGTACACGGTAGAAATGAACTCACACTTGTTGCAATTTGTCATATCGTAAAATACAAATAACAACACCTGTAACAAAGAAAGATTTCAGTCAAACCTAGTGCGACTGTACGATAGATTCCGAAACAACGTCTCCACAACTAAGTCTGGTACACCTCTAATCATGTCCTATCAAGACCATTGGAAGAAACAACCAGTTACTTTCACTATCAGTAAGGCAGAGCTTCCACCTCTCAATGAAAGAACTCACATTGGGATGAGCATGTCACCTTTAATTGAAGAAAAAAACAGATTTTTTATAGAATTTGTGGCATATTTCTTAATTTGACGATCTTTGTTATCGCTATTTTCCCCCCTGAGCATCCCAAAAATTCCCTGACTTTTCCTAGATTTCCCAGTTTTCCTGGTTGCTTGCCACCCTGCATTATTACAAATTATGTGGAATGACTTTTTAAAAAATGAGCTGAGAATGACCTGGAGCCTGAAACTAGTAAAAATGCATCTTTCACATTTCTGAAATTCTTGAGTTATTCCAACACAACAAACAAGAATAAATCACCTTTTCCACTTCAAACACCTCATTTGCATCATAAAGAACATATTTGCATAGATCGTCTGTCATTTAAAGAAGTTGGATGCAACATGGGTAATCCTAAGAGCATGGTTCTTTGAAAGGAACACCACAAAGGAACAACAAAACATTGAAATATACTTTTCACTTGCATTATGTGCAATTTATTGAAAACTCTATAACGGAGAAAGAAGTTATTGATCACATATGGCCAAATGTGACACATTCACAAAAATAAATTTACTACAAAATATGTTTTAAAGGAAACAATATGCTGTGGTGGGGCTCACAAGTTCTAGCTTGCAGTGCGATCTGTGATAAAACAAAAATATATTTCTAACAAATGTTACTACTCTTTCTATGTAAAATAAGTATTCACTATAAAAAGTGCAGGGTTCCAATTTAACATTTCAATGTTGCCCTCTCACCCTCCAGCCCACTACAATATTTTTGGGTGGTTAGCCGTCACCTGTTGGTAAGATCAGATTTTAAGATATAGGGTAAAATAAGAGCTCAATAATTCACCTCTCCTTCCACACAAACTATTCCCCTAGAGAGTTGTTACATTGGGTATATGTCATTTACCTAATACATAACCAAAACAACAAGTCTTAGTTTATCAATTGTTGGTGTTTCTCTACACTACCATTTCCAATAACGATATATTCATATTTAGCTTTTCTTTAACTATTTATTTTAATTATACTGTATTTAATCCACAGGAAGTTTCCTTTAAAGCCTGAAGATACCATAAAACTGGCAAAACTGTTCTTGCTTGCATAAAGAGGAAGAAAACTACACAATATTATTTTACAACTTAACAGATTATCTTTTTGTAATGATAAAAACATGAAATCTGACCAATCCAGATTCATACCTTCCGGAAGAGTGGCTGAGCCACTGAGAGATTCAGTATTCTCAATTAACATAGCACCCATTGAATCTGAAGAACCATGTCTCAAGCTATCAGTTCTTTGGTGCTGAACACTGTGGAGAGGTTTCATCTGTTGAGGCATTCCTCGCTGATTTACATCAGATGAGCAAACCACTCCTGATGGAAATGGTAAAACATCTTGTTTCACCAGTATTGGATCTACTGAACCTTGGGAACTAGACCCAAATGAAGAAGAACCAGAAAGATGGTGAGGACTACCAAGTCCATCTTGAGAAGCAACGAGAAATCCCTGCAATTTGGCAGATTGTGCCTGTAAAAACGAGTTTCCACGCTCGGGAGCTGAGGCACTACTGAGTGCAAAACCTGCTTCTGGTAGACAATTGTCTCGCAAAACTTGTGATGACTGCTTTCCTTCTAACTTGACTTCCTGAGATACTGCAGTGGTAGATCCTGGATCACTGTATACGTAATTAGCATCTGCAGACAGTTGGAGTGATACCAACTGGCCAGAAAATTGTGGTTTCTGCCTCGCACACACTTCTGAGTCGGTAAAAAACTGACTCAAACTGCCACTGATGACAGATGGGGTAATCTGAAAATAAAAAAAATGCATTCCGATTCTCTTCAGTCTATGAATACATAGTTCCAAAAATCACAGTAAGTAAATTATTTATCATTAACATTTTGCAAAATGAAATACGAAGAATAATTGAGAAACAGAAATGTAATAAATCACCGGTGCCCTCAGGGCTTTACACACTTGGTATCAGAAAAGGATAGAAATTTAATTCAATAGTCCTTCTTAAATATTAACAAATTGATTATACTAAAATAACTCTTGAAACCTTGTTAATGAGAATGTATTACTCAGTTATTTTTTTCAATTGATTGAATAGTAATTTTAATTAATTTTTAAGATCCAACAAAGAAGTATAAGTTCTTCATTACAACAGAACATTGGAAACAGCAGATTCTGAATAACCACAAATACAAAGAATTTGCTTCCTCAATGAAAATGATAAATACTAACCAATTGAAGCAAACAATTCATTATCACTTCAAATATTCCTCAGTGGAAATACATCAATATCTCCGATGTTCACAGAACCTAATTTTTCAGTTAAAAACAGCTTAGACTTTACAAATAAATTAGCAGAACTACCCGGCGTTGCTCAGGATTTGAAAAGAGACTTAAAACAATCATTACTGGACTTTCTGGTATTAAAACACCTCTCAACAGATCTGGAATTTTTTAGCTCGTTTTGCTCGGGGTTACCCAGGGTTCTTATATAATATTCTATATTTATAAGTTAGTTCCCATATTTTTCTACTTTCAAATGGGAAATTTTCACCTTTGTTGATTTCAAAGACTAAATACCATGAAGAAGAACTACAAAAATACTTAGTGTTTTCAATATTGTATGCCTGTATGTACGAAATTACGAATTATTTTAAAATCCAGGAAGAAGGAAAATACAATTTACACCGAAAGCTTAATAAACAAAACGCATAAACATTCATACATATTCTTAACATATTCTTGGGGTCATAAATAGTTTGTACTGCTTTTTTGACAATAAATTTATTTATTTATTCATAGTTAAGACTTCTGAATTCATTTGTTCCCGCACAAACATTAGGGAAGTAATGCTTGTTTTAATGAGTATATGAAAACAAAGATTTCCAAACCGATCGAACCTCTTTTCAACAATGAATAAAACTTGTGAGTGAGTGAAACGCAATCATGGATTCTTATAAAAGACACCACTATGAGAACAATTGTACCCCATACACCCACTATAGAGTAAAATATCAAAAAATCCAAAATCCTGATTCTAGATATTTAAATTAGCAATGTTGAGGTACAAAAATCAAGTTGATATCTCAATCAGTTTGTGACATAGATTGAAAAATAAGAAAATTAAAAAGGAATAAAAATGAGGGATGGGGCCAGATTTTCGAAATTTCAAGTAGACAGGGCTCTTCTAAGAGTTTTGAAGGTAATGTGTATACATTTTCATTGTGCTCGGATTAAAACTTTATCTTGTATTCAATTATTAAAAACAAAACTTGGAAATTAAGTAAGCAAATTTCAAAAAGTAATGAAAATGGGGTGAGGGGTTGATTTTTAGAAATCTCAAATAGGCAGCACTCTTCTCAGAGATTTGAAGCTCAATTGTGCAAATTTTCATCATGCTTGGATTAAAACTGTAGATTTGTATAAAAGACACCAACACACCGCCTGAGACATTCTTCTTTACATATAGAGATATAAGAAATGTATCATCAAATCAATCATCATCAAATGGTTTTGTTAGATACAGTCTCACTGTTTCTAATGTACCCAATGAACTAGGTTTTGAGAGCTCTGAATAAAGATGGGATAACATAATTGTATTTTACCCAAAGAAGAATTGATTACTCCAGAGTTATCCTTGGCTGTATGGTTCTTTTAATAATAAAATATACCATCAATCAGAAGAGTCATCAATGGGCAGTGCCCTTTCCCCAATTCTGACTGAACTAGTACTTGAGATTTGAAAAATTCTTTTATTGAGGCTTTGGATTTTGACCTTCTTATGTATGCTACAAAGGGCTCTAATGACCAACCAACTTGCTTGTACACAGCATCGAATACATTCCAATAACCCGTTACAACAAAAAGAGCTATTGTATACAATTTGGTTGACAAGGTCATTCTTCTTTCTGCTAACTAATACCAACAAAATAATTTGAGTATTGTGACTCATATTTTATTAGCTAATTCTTACTCCTTAAATTTCATTAACAAACCTATACAATGAAGAATTCATTGGCTTAAATACAAATTCAAACACAAGAAATCTACAAATAATTTGATTTCAGATTTTAATTTAAAAAACATCATTATTTTTCCTTATCATAGATATTTGGCTAACCCTAAATGTAAAATGCTTTACATTTACACAATACAATTTTAAAATTCATGTTGTTTTTAAGACATAATAATATTCAATTGGTCCGTAGAGGCAAAGATAAGATGGATTTATTTGATTTTTAAAATTTTGTTTACCAGATCAAATGCAAAGAAAAAGAATGTAATTATAATTTGGGACAAACTAAAAAGACTTCTAAAGACTAGAATTAAAGAACATTTTTATCAGTAATCTTTCTGTTGTCTCACACTATTGTTTAGACAATAATCATAAATTTGATTGGGAAAAAACTAAAATTCTTTGTTATTAAGGAAATTATTACCGATGTTACATTGTGATATATTATACATAAAAAGTACAAGAAATACTATTAATCTACAAAAAAATACCTCAAAGTTACCCAACATTTATAACATTATATTCTTATCATGTTTCTTAATACTTGAATGCATTATTTGTTTATGTTCTATGACTAACAAATATACACAATACAATCTGTCTCCCTATAACTGTTTTTTGCTCTATGGATTCTTACCCCCCCCCTCAATCTTGTGTACCAAAACATGGTGATTTTAATAACTTTTCAAGTGTTCGGTGTATTTTTAATTATATTATTTTGTCATTAGTGGAGCCTTTGATGTACTTCCAATGAGGTACACTTCATTTGACATGATAATAAATAGTCTCCTTTATTTTTTCGATATTCATCATTTTCATTGTATTACTATGCAGACGAAGATGGACAATTTTCTTCCTCAACATACATTACTTTTAAATCCAGTCTTATAAATTTTGTAACTATTGTTACAAAAATATAATTTCCCTATAAATACACAAGATTAGAATTCCATAAGACTAGGCACACACCAGCGACACCACAGCTACCAGGCAGTCTTTGGGCTGTCCAAAAACTGTTGCAAGAAAGGTGCGGCGAAAACTTTGTCATGATGCCTGTGCACACCAGTGACCAGGCAGAGCAAACTGGGGGAGCAGATGTATTATAAGACAGTTGCAGCTAATTTCCTGCAATGGATTTCGTGCAGATTCTTGGGAGGAAGATAAAAACTGAAAACTGTAGAGAATACCCCCCAGCTCAAAATTAATCAAGAAAAAATTTAGTATTTTTTCGACAACCCTGATTACCATCCCAAAATTTTTTTTTCCATATATTCATGAGAATATATCGATTGCCAAAAATAATTACTGCATTTGGATCCATATTTTCCCTTCCAATCTCTATAAACAGAATGAACAACCAACATAGTTTTCTCCTCAGACCACCACTAAGTAAAGGTCACTTGCAAAGTCATACACTGGTACTCCTACAAGGGAACACAGTAGAAATCCAGCCCCAATTCTCTAATTTCCCTTTAATCTTGATCGATTTACATTACTAAGATATTATTTTGATTCATCAATTCTTTCTTCAGGAAAAATGAAAAATGATATTTTACAATAATATTTTCATTCAATTCTTCTTGATGTTATGAGAGTGAAAAGAAACCAATGCTGATAAATATTTTAGATTATCAACATCAGTTCAGCTTATGAAGGGTATTGAATTTTCTAAGGTGAATAAAATAATGTAAATGAATAATTTGTGATTAAAAAATTTGTAATCTATGTGAAATTTCAAAGAAAATGAGTTAAAATAAAATGCGATTCCTGCTTTTCTAAGACTTGGGAGAGTGAAGTAGAAAAAAGCATTAAAACTATTTGTCGCCGGAGTGCGCACTCCCATTTAACTCAATGCTCAGTCAGACAGTTGCGAAATAATTCATAAGGCAGAGGTGTAAGACAGACAGCAGACAGATTTGTCTGTCTTCTGGGTTGGTCACTGGTGTGTGCATTCCCTATGCTCCCAATGGTAACCAAGCATTGCAACATTTTGTCTCAAGACAGAAAATTGCTGGTGAGCGGTACCCCTAAGTGGAATGAGTTTTCAGTTCTTCTACCAATTTTATTGTTGTTTTTTTTGTTTTTTTTAGCTTTCTAAACCTGTATTCTTACTTTGTTTGGTCCATCTATAGTATCAAATAACTTTAAAGTCTCTTGAACTAGTAAATACATATGGTAGTGTGACGAAGAGAAATTATTTTCCTGCATCTATACAAACTTAACAAGGAAATACTGCTCATGCAGAAATAATATATAGTATTTTTTTAATATATTTTTTATAGTAAGTACACTTTGTATACAGATAATTTAAAGAAAAAATTTGGAGCAGTTTTTGAAAAAAATTTCTATATGTACTTTCAACTTCATATGAAGTAAGTTTCTTTTATTAAAGTTTTAAAAATTCCAGAGCATGGACATCGACGACAAGCAAATAATACTCTAAATATGAAATAAGAATGACATTGACCCAACCGTTTAACAAGAATCCTGCTGCTCGCAAACGGATGGACCAACGTCATGCCGAAAATCACTTTCTCAGTGTCAGGGACATCCAAAATAGATATTTTTGTCAAAATTTTGTATTCAAATTTCTTTTCCCTTACAATACTTCCTCTATACTACATATAAATGTTTAATTTTCATACATTCCCCGGGGAACTAAGTCCTAGTAAAGTAAAGCAAATGATTATTCAGTAAAGCAAATGATTATTCAGTAAAGCAAATGATTAGCACATTAAGTAAATAATAAGAGATTAAGCAAATAGGAAACTATATGAGTAAAAAGTTAAATTTTTTTCAACCTATTTTGTATATATTCAAGACTACACTACAAAATTAACTGACTTGATTCATTTATCAAAGACTTATGCCATTTACATTCTACATGAAATTGTAATTATTCCTGTAAATGGGATTTATTCCCATTCATTGCCGTACAAATAAAATTTTAAGAAATGAGAAAGTAAAAAAAGTACACTTTGTTTTACTTCACTAATGAGGGGAAACTTTACTTCCATTCTCCATTATGACATTCCATTTTTACCAACATGTAAATACATTTGATACAAACATTAAAATTCAAACTCATTTAAATAATAAAATGAACAAGTCCAACAGAAATATTCAAAGACCATAAAGTGTTCCAAAAATTTCTCTTCCATTAACAAGATTCCCAGCAAGCACAATCATTTTTTCAAGTTTTGCTTTCCCCAAGAAAAAAACTATAGGATATGACACCCACCGTTTGCAAATGCAAATCCTTCATTCCTTCCGTTATTTTTTCCTGGGAAGCAGAATGGCTATCAGGGAGGCGCCAATCAATGAACTCGCTCGGAGTCCGCAAATCTGTCCTTGGAGGTAAGGAAGTGGGCAGGGCCGGAGGGACATCCTCATCCTCTCCAGAGCCATATGCAGAAGAAGAGGAGGAAGCATGAAAAGGCCGAGGAGCAGAATTGTATGCTGAGGGCATTGGAGGAAGAGGTCGTATTGGATCAGCAGACTGGGAGGTAGCAAGGGGTCTGCCCAGACCATGGGTCAAAGCCTGTTGCTGAATTGGTCCAGTCAACAGAACACGGGTTTCTGAATACAGACCAGGTACCTGAAAAAATAAATCAAAATTGTTGCAACTACAGAGTGATTCAGAATTCCTATTACACATAGGTGTTGTAGAGGGAACTAAGAACAGCAATATTTGTTAATAAGCCCATGTCCGGAAATGCGACGTTTGGAAGACAAAAGACTTTGAATGATGGAAGGCAACACATTGACAGAGGACGGTGTGTCGTGTCATGTGATGTCTTGTGTGACGTCATGTCATATGTCATCAGAGAACATCCAATTAATTGTTGCATGTTGCCACTGAGCGATCGAGAAAGACGGTGCATTACAAAATGGCGGAGTACAAGTTTTCCGAGTACATCGACATGTTGCTCATCTATGGTGAAAGTGGACGAAATGGTCGATTAGCACAACGCCTGTATCACGATTTCCGGGTTGTGCCCGTCCATCACATGCCATTTTTGCTAGATTGGAACAACTGCTTCGGGAAACCAGCACCTTCAAGGCTAATAGAGCCGATTGTGGTCGTGACCGGATTGCACAGTTGACGTGGAAGAGGAAGTCCTCCAACTGGTCGACCAGAACCCGTCTGCGAGTACCCGCAACATCGCAGATGCCGTGGATGTATCCCAGAGCAGCAGTGGCGGCGATTAGCCACTTTTTGTAAGAAAAAATAAACATTTTATTTGAATTATTTTAAAAAAACATTTATACTAGCCTTGCATTGTTGTCACCTAATTGTCTTTCCTTTAATTTATACCGAGGTAACAACAAATTGTCCTCTCAAAGTCTATCTATCCTCTAATTCAAATTTTGTTTTCGTGCGATATGCGATAAAAATGAGTTGCCGCATAGTAATATCAGATTAATGGTTAGTTTAAAGTTGTTTATACTGGAAAATGGGGTATGTAAGAATAGCAGTGGAGAGAGTTCGATTGTTGAAGTACATCCAGCGTCGCTATCAAGAATTGATAAGTGTCCCAGAACAGATTATCCATGCCGGCTTCTGACTCTGCGCGTGACCTCGGTGGTGGTCTGGGGTGAAATTAAAGCTGTTTTAAAAACGTATTATTCCCTTGCGCACTATCACGGCTAGAGCCACCCGAGACAGGATACACATGCAGCCAAACGCGCTATCAGAACCTGAGTGGCAGATCTATCTTGGAGATTAGTAAGTTACTAGACCGATGGATACGTGAAATTTATTCGCCAGTTTGTCGCGTGTATCCGTACGTTACAGTGCATGTCTCTGTAGTTCTATCTAGTGTTCCGGTGTTATACTTTCACGCGTGCAATATTGATTCGAGGCTTAAATGAAGCGTTCAACTGGAAAAACCTTGTTTGACTTTTTCGCAAAGAAACAGAAGCTAGTAGCAACAAGTGATACTGAACAATGCGACACCGCCGCCATTGTTGATACTGTTTCCACGTTTAGTTCTATAGAGTCTATTTCATTAAATACTGAAACATAAGTTTCAACTACCTGCTTGTCCAGCGTGACTAATATTCACAGTCAGCTTCAGCATAGAGATCCACTTCATGGTAAGCAAGCAGCATTAGAATTTTTCAAAAATGGTCCATTTCAACCTAAGCTCAACGAATATCCAGAAACAAAAGGAAGAAAGTTCAGAAGTTCGTGGTTTGCAGAATATAAGCGGCTAGAATATAGAGTTGCTGGAGACAAAGCATTCTGTTTCCATTGTCGATTATTTGGAACCACAGGTTGCTAAATGAGACATTTATTTCAAAGGGGTTCAAAAACTGAAGGAAAAAAAAACATCCAACGCTTTAAAGAACATGAAAGATCCTCATCTCACCTCAACGCTTTGTAGCGTTGGCATGAGGGACTAAAAGTCAAGGAAAGTGTTGCGAGTAAGATATCTATCCAACATCACGAAGAAGTCAATAAAAATCGCGATAATTTGAAAATTCTCTTTCAGATTTCGCTTTTCCTGGCAAGGCAAGGTTTAGCACTAAGAGGACACAGAGAAAGTGAGAGTTCAGCTAAGAGAGGTAATTATGTAGAATTATTAAAGCTGAGATCTACAGATAATGAGATATTGAAAAATATGTTTTTAGATAGGGAAAAGTTTTTAAATTATGTTCATAACGATGTACAAAAAGAAAAGCTGGAAATTATGGCAAATCAAACGCGAGACAGTATACTTGAATGTGCTAAGAAAAGTAAGCATTTGTCCATAATTGTCGATAAAACGCCAGACGTTTCACATCATGAGCAGTTAACTCTTGTAATAAGATATGTCACTGAGGAACTGGAAATCGAAGAACGATTTCTTGTTTTTTTTAAACAGATTTGACGATGGTGAAACTTTGTACAAGTTGCTTCCCTCTATTTTCGAAAAAATTTGTATCAGTCCTCAAGATATAATTGCTCAATGTTACGATAGAGCAGTAATATGAGCGGTATTTACAAAGAAGTGGTAGCGAGAATGAAAGAAAGCAATCCCCACATAATGTATGTACATTGCTACGTGCATTCTCTAAATCTTGCACTTGCAGAAGCCTCTAAGAGCATTGTTTCTGTACGCAATGTTTTCAGTACAACACAGTTGTACTGTTGAAACTTCTCCCAAACGAGTGAAGTGTTTACAAATGTGAAGAATTTAGCTAGTGCAGCCAGTGCGGAAAGTAATGATTTGTCTCTCAAAGCACTGAACGACACAAGATTTAGCTCGCGTGCCGTTCAACAGCACCTAGTAGATGTAGTACTTACTTGGGAAGAAATTGAAGTTACGGACCCAAAAATTGGTGAAGCTCACGGTTGGGTAATGTGTATCAGTAAGTTTGAGTTCGTTTTCGCATTAAATGTCATGAAACTTGTTTGAAAAGACGAACATTCTTTCAATTTATTTATTTTGTGGAGCTTTACGGCTCGCCGACATCGAGGTCATTACAGCCCTACGAACATTCTTTCAAAATACATACAAAATCATGATGTATCAGTTCATGAAGTAGTTGATATTGCCAATAGAACAATAAGGTCCTTAGCTGATTATAGAAATGAATGTGATTTCAAGAAACTTTGGTCTGAAGCACTTATTTTTTGTCAAACTCTCAGTTTCGAGAGGCCTATTGTTCCACGCAAGCGGAAAGTTACGCAGAAAATTGGCGGAGATATTCACCCCAATTATGATTCACCTCAAGACTTTTGGTCAAGAACATTTTACTGCCCTTTACTATACATCCTCTCTGAACATCAAGTCGCGTTTTGAAAAAAAACCATCAGATTTTACTGTGCCATATACAAACTTTACTGGCTGCTTCAATGAAGAACAATAAAGTTTGTAGTGACATTATCAAAGAAGCTTGTTCAGCTGTGAGTGAAACTTTATCTGCAGAAATTAATGTGTTCTCTCGAAAAGATCCTGAAGAAACAGATCGTAAACTTATTTCAAAGTTAGTGCTACAATTTAAATCTGAAAACATTCACAATCAGAATGTATTTGCACACCTTTTCCAGCTTCTGAGATTATTTTTAACCCATTTCTGCCCCGCATCCACTGCATCGGCAGAACGATCAGTGTCCTGAAAAGAGTGAAAAATTACTTGAGGAATACAATGCTTCAAGAACATCTATCGCACTTGTCAATGTGGCCGTTGATAAAATGGACCTCAACTTGGATGACTGAATGGAAGTGTACGCCAGGCGAAAGCAAAGACACTTAACTTTGTTTTAAAACTAAGTAAATAAATGACTATAAGAAGCTTATTTTCTACATTAAATTTCTATACCTAACACAATATTTATTTTCCTTACGTATTGCGTAATGTAATAGGGTACGAAACGCCCTTGAGCAAACTTACGTATTTGACTTCGGCTAATTATCACTTTTGGTTTTTGTTTTAAACAAGCAATTCCTTTGAAAGTTATGTTTTTAGTACTACTCAGAATGTGAGCACTATTATTAAAGCAGATAAGTTGGTAAACTAGTACGTCAATGCAAATCCCCGTGAAGTATAAAAATCTTACAGTATTAAATCTACATTTGAAAATTTTGTTGTCTTTATTTTTCATTTGCTGATTTATGTAATCATGTTTACATCATAAGAGACATTACATGAGTATCGTCTCGTAAATCCTGTGTTCCCTTTCTGCCACCTAATGTTTTTGAGTCTACTCAATAGTCCTGCATAGGTACTCCACTACATTTTCAGTGCTTCTTTAATCTATATCCCATCTACAAAGGAGCGAAATACCTCGTGTCTTTCTTTAATATCTATCAAGGTATGTGATATCAAGTACCACCTGCAGTATCGGTTCACCGGTACTTGTCGGTATTGTATTATATAACTTCGGATCTCTAACTTCAATTATTATTTCGACTTTCATGTAATTCTAATTATTTATGGTTTTATTTATTACGTTCAATTTCAATTACTATTGTAACTTTATTATCTAAATTCTAATTAATTTTGTAGTTTATTAATTATTTTAAATTTTAATTATTATTTTAATGTCAATTATTTTTGTAAATTCAATTATTATTGTAATTCTAATTAATTTTGTACTTATTAATTATTTTAAATTTCAACTATTATTAATAATTTTAATTATTACTGTAATTTGTCTTTTTTTCCTTTATGTGCATTTTCTGTACATGGTTTGAGGGAAAAGAGTAAACCTGATGGTTTGAGCCAAACCCAATAAATATTCTATTCTAATCTAATCTTTTATATACCCATCGATTTCAACATCGTTTCGATATTAATATGTGGATTATCCATGGTCAATCATCGGCCCGTGTATTCTACCGCCCCGTCTAATGGGTCACAGCTACTTGATTTTCCTGCAAGACGTACTGGTGCAACATTTGGCGATGTGGTTCCAGCATGATGGCGCGCCAGTCCACTTTTCAAGCGATGTCCGTCAGCGCCTTCAACAAACATTCGGGGATAGGTCGCGGTGGACCGATTCGTTGGCCACCACGATCGCCCGATTTAACACCTCTGGACTTTTTCCAGAGAAGAGTATTGTTTACGAGACCCCTGTGGAGTCACAGGACGATCTCCTTGCCCGTGTAATAGCTGCAGCGGAGGTCATTCAGGACAGTCCAGGACTTTTGGACCGTGTGTATGTGAACATTGTTCGCAGGTACACTTTGGGCAACGAAACTCGTGGTCGCCACTTCGAGCATATGTTGTAGTTTACGCAGATACGAGTTGGTTGATGCATGTGCAGCGTATCCTTTGACGTTATTTCAAAGTCGTTTATCTTCCAAACGGCGCATTTCCGGACAAGGGTTTATTACCAAATATTGTTGTTCTGAGTCCCCTCTACAACACTGTGTAATAGGAATTTTGAATCACCCTGTGTAACATTGTTTGCACAAGGAAACATTTCACACTTAGGTCTTATTCAATGTGAAGTCTTGATATCATAACTAGCTGAATATACACGGCATTGCTTACATGAATTTTTTTGATTTTGGTACATAGGTATATGCTTTCCTGTATCCCTATTGATATTTGAACATACTATATTGTATTCATTCATAAGCCACACCAATTTGACATTTCATTCTTGTCTACAAACAACTATATAAATATGAAGATACTTCATAAAATTAAATAAAAATACTTGCCTTGCCGACACAACCCAAACCAACTACATTAGTCTTCAAATTTTCCAAATATTTCATAAGTCTGGAAATAAAACAAGTTTAAAAAAAACAAAACAAGAATAATCATTTATTATTTTCATTCAATTTAAGATAACTTCCAAGAACCAGAAAGGAAATGTATTTCAACAAGATATTAAAATACAAAACAACAGAGTTAATGCCCAATTAAGACACAAATATACTCTAACAAATAGTATGGACACAAAAGAGAAAGCTAGACTTAAGATTTACATTAAAAGTTATAATTTCAATAGTGGTGAGATTACAATACATTCTCTAGAACAGTTTTATATTGTGAGAAGTGATATTTTAGCATTGAAATTTTTTAATAAAATTGTTTTAAAGACTATCGAATATTCACAGTATATATCCCACTAAATTCATAATGCTTGTTTTGGAGATTTCATCCCCCCACCCACCGGGCTGAACCTACTGACTCATTTCGAATGTTCAGTTAATAGACTCTGCCTCATGGTGTGAATTAACTAACAATTTTACACTGAACAATACTCACTGTTGAGTTTCTTCTGCAGTGAGATTATGACAGTGATCTGCATTCAAGTCATGAAGAGGGACTTGTTTCTCCAATTGCTGTCGTCTATAAAGAGCCCCATCACTTCCAGAAATTGGTAACTTGCCAGCAGGAAGTTGCCTCATGTATTCAGCAGCCTAAATAAATACATTTACAGAGTCTCATGTAACAAACATCATAATCATAATCATGTATTTCACTAATACTACATAAAACAACTAACAAAACAACATTTACTATTTAGATTACAAATATGCTTACTTTCATGAACTTCTCAAAGTGGAGAAATAAATATATATATATGTTCAATGAAATGTATCATTATCTTCACAGAAAATGCAGGAATGAGGAATCCAGATACTTTCTGAAGTAGACATGCACCATGATGAGAGAGAGGAAGAACGCCAATCAAGCAAGGAATGCATGAATATAAAAATACAAGATCAGACCGCCATTTAACAGCAAAGGAAAGACACAAACACAGGAATAGGGAGTACAAGATTTTACACCTCTAATAGGAATTACAGGAAAGAAATGTTATAGTTTTCTTACTCCACAAGCATCTGTTATATGTATGCAGACATGGCACATAAAATACACACATCCCACAAATGAAGATTCATCCTTTTCCCCAGAAAAATATTTTTTTACAAATTACTTTTAACACACATCGTTTGAATATCGTTAATCATTAAACAGCAGATGATACACAACTCTAAGTAACCTACTTTAAATATGATTAACCCTGAAACATAATCTGAACATATACCTTCTAAACAGAGAATGTTTTGAGGGATATTTCCAATTTATCAAGTGATTTGAACTGAAATTAATTCATGAAAATATTTTTTCATCAAAAATTTAAATTCTTGACTTTTTTTTAAATTTATTCATTCTGTTTTACAATCATTTGTTTGTAAATAATAATCACAAAATTCAGATACACAATCAATAATAAGAATTACCACAAAAAAAAAGTATGTATATAGTACATGATTGTAAGCCCCACTAAAGCAAAGCTTGTGTGTGGGATTTTTAGTGTATATACATTCATAATATTAATGATGGCTAAAATTAATAGTGATATGCAAATAAACAGATATGCAAATACTTATCAAACAATTATAGAATAC
This sequence comes from Laupala kohalensis, assembly GCA_002313205.1. Classification (NCBI taxonomy): domain Eukaryota; kingdom Metazoa; phylum Arthropoda; class Insecta; order Orthoptera; family Trigonidiidae; genus Laupala; species Laupala kohalensis. Next base: position 36,065 of record NNCF01137908.1, read on the forward strand.
ATACAATGAAACAGACAATATAATTAGTAAATCCATAAGCTATCTTCTAAAAATATTATAATCAGAAAAGTGAAAGATTTTTATGAGAAATCAATATCATGAGATCGGTTTGAAAACTGATAATAAGAGACAAATGAGATCCTTTACCTACTGTACATTATATTACCTACATTTTACATTAAGTTAGATATACCTCTTTATCATGAAAATTATTATTACCAGGAATTGCACAATTAATTCTTACAAACCTGTACAATCATCTATACAAAAATCAGAATGAAACATCCATAGTACCAGTCTGAAAATTTTTAATTATTAAATATTACTCTAGATTTTAATAATTCAGAAAATGGTCATTATCTTAGATTGATTGTCAGTTTTTTAAACTTGTTTACCATATGGTTTTTTCTGTAAAGATTCAATGTTACAGGGTACAATTCGTCTTATTTTATTGTAAAAATACTTTAAATATTGAAATTCTAAAAAAAAATAATATCTAGTTCAACTACCATACCACTCCCATAATAAGACATCAGTTCAAGCCATATGATTCTAATAGAAATGTATACCTTCCAATTAAGGTAATTTCAAATGAAAACATACAGTAACAAGTGATAGTTCAGACATAAATAGATCTTTGGTCAAATACATGAAGGATAAACTAGGAACATTCAAGTAGTAAGTAAATAAGCACCAGTGAGTGATTATTTCCATTTCCTTCAGAGACAGTTGGGTTTGACACAACACACATTAAGCAAGGAAAAGAGGAAACAAGAATTTTTCAAAAATGTTTAGTCTTCAGTTCATGATGAAATCATATGCAAGTGAACACTATACAAAAATGTTTAAGTGGAATCACTGGGGAAAGTAAGGTTTAGTAATCGATACTATTAAAGTAATTACTACAAAGTACAGGTATAAGTAAAAGAACATCTTAGGGGAGATTATTCAACAGTAGGACTTTTTCAGTAAAGTTCATTTTACTACGCAATAGCCTATACATGTTCAATCAAAAGTACATTTGAATTAGAAAAAAATGAAATTTTTCACAAATTTTTCATCAAAAACTTAAGTAGAAGAGTGCTTTAATGCAATAAAATGATGAAGTTTTAAGATTTTTAGATGATTAATTGTATAAAAATTTAATATGTATAAGGTTATTAAAGGAATATTCTAAAACATTAGTCACTTACTAGTACATTTATACTATATAAATAACATTAGCTTCATAGATTGCAGTTTTGAATTCTTGAAAATTTAAATTCAAAGTGAAGTTTTAGATTACAACATTTTTGCCAGATATAATTTAGAAATAACGACAAAACAATGAAGAAGTAAATAAAAATTTGGAATATAATACTTACCACATCATCAGTCACATTAGGAGGTATCCAATCAAATGCTACACCATTAGTAGAGTTAGTGGGTATCTTTTTTGGATGAGGAACATCTTCTGGCATTTTCATGTTAAGATCTGACAAAAACCAATTCCATCAATATACAAGCCAACAAGTTGAAAGATAATAATGACCAATATAATAACTTACATCCTCCTTTCTTAGTTTTCCTTTTATCTCCACCCAGGAGAATCTCAAATTGTTCATAACCTTCATCATCCTTGACATCATGATCCTCTTTTTTGCACTTGCAATTGCGACACAGTTTCCTGGATAAATAACCTTTACTTAATCACATGCTGAAAAATGGCCAAAGTAACCAAATGAGAAGAAAGTATTATACCTCCAGAAATGAAGATCCAATCCTGGACATTTCTCCCCACAGATGAAGCATGGTGAGCCAGCCCCGATTTCATGGGCTAAGCGGTGTGGCTGTATTAAACAATTTAAATAGTATCAGACACCTGTACAGTACCTCAAGTTAATTATCAATAAAATAACTTACCTTTTTCCTCTTGTTTTCCAACTGCAGCATCCATTCAGGAAGCTTTTCTTCAGTTTGTATCATAGTTAACTATAAAATGTCACAGCAGAGATAACAAAATTATCCAAATAGACTGCTACTTAACAGCAAACAATTCCTAAACGTGACAATTCAAATTCAATTCTGACAGCTAAGCACCTCCCGGTTAGTGGATTGAGATAGCATTGAAATATGACTCATGACACAAGAATTTCTGTATTATCGTTCACTGCGATAAGCAATGTTGCAGTAAGAACGTCGACAAGAAAATAATAAATTCATCAAAAGATGTATTCGAGCAGTAGCCGATGTCACGATGTATTGTACTGTGCGGCTGTATATGGCTTACTTGACCACTAGAGACCTTAATTCAATAGAGAACAGTCAGCAGTGTCCACAAGCACAGAGCACGTAATTTCTCATAACAGCTNTATTGTACTGTGCGGCTGTATATGGCTTACTTCAGGCTTACTTGACCACTAGAGACCTTAATTCAATAGAGAACAGTCAGCAGTGTCCACAAGCACAGAGCACGTAATTTCTCATAACAGCTATTTGATACGCACAAATTCTCACATGGCAGCCGGCGCCAGCTGTCATTGGTCGCTCGCCTCTAAAAGCGGCTCCACACATTCGCTATTCGGCGAACTCCGAGCAACAGTTACTTGTTCGGGGTATTTCCCGAGTATTCGCCTACTGGCGAGCATGCTGATCCAGACCAGTCTGTGATCCAGACATAAGCGATTTTCCGATCACTTGCTCGCTCTGGGAACGACGAATATTCGTGTTAATGATTAGAGGTTATGGAGAATGAATCTGAAGTAATCACACATTCTGCTGCGTATGTAGTTGTGTCTTGTGAAATGTTAAGTAAAGTAAGTGGGTTTTATCTAATCTTAATTCAATCAATGAAATTAATTTTTAATCCATATGGATTTAGCTATGGTAATCGGTAATCTCGAATTAGATCCTTATAATCATTATGGTTTTTATCCACACAAAAAGAATCAATATATAACTATCTTAATTTGTGTCTCCACACTATCCCACTCTATTTATTTATTCAGATATCTTCCATTACATTTAAGTGTTATATTTTTATTATTTATTATCACAGTATTTTTTATTTTCACATTTTTTATTTCCTGAACATTCGTGTACAGGAAATATATGGTAATACTACTACAAAAATAGATAATGCTAATAACGTCAATACACGTTCAATACTGTGAAACTTTAGGACGCTTAATAAAAGTAAAATAAAGTGAATAAAAATATTTGTGGTTTAAATCTCTTATAAACTTTATAGTCAAAAAGCAGTTGCAAACTGCGTATGAACACGTTGGAGATAATAAATGAAGTTTCTCCATCACTACTTTATTAATTCAAATTTCTCTATTTTATCACTTCTAAAAACATTTATTACTTTGTACGATAAAGTGAAAAATTACGAATAATTAGTTTTTTTCAGCTGTTCAGACATGTTTAATGGCATTTTGACGGTGCACGAGTGACGTCTCAACTAGCCGTGGACTGAATCGGCCAGCCGTCGCGGCGTCTCGCCCAGGGCCAGGAAACTAGATAGCCGCTAAGTGTATGAGGTTTGAAGCTTCAAGTAGTTAGGCGTAAACACTTACCAGACTGCGCT
>NNCF01137919.1:0-22628 GCA_002313205.1 Laupala kohalensis
GTTTTTCAAGCTCAAATCAAAACGAGTACATGCTAATCTATTTATGCAGATTTCAGACGTTTTAGTGATTTAATTCTACCTAGTGCTACCTTAACAAAAGTCTCCACAAAAATATCCCCCTCATAGACTGATAGATTCTTTGGGGTTCAAAGAGGAAAGTAGCGAGATTACTTGGCATCAGCACAAGAAGACATGGCTAGAATCACGTTCCGACCGATTTCAATCCTATGACTCCGTGATTTTACAGTAGACTCGGAAGATCTGGGAGCAGACTGAATACTGAGGTATGAAGAAACAGCCCTTTGTATTGTTGTATTTGTAAATGGGAGATGTAGCGTGCTATTGAAGCTTATCAACATGGAGCGATAGGAGTTGGGAGTCGGGTGGTAGGTCATTGTTAGTAGGTGGGCCGCTTAGCTGGGCTTACCAACAATTTGGCCCACGTGGAGGGGTTAGTAGAAGTGGTTAGTTATTGGTACTAGGAGGAGCTGAGTAGAGGAAGGAAGGTTGGCTTTTCAGTAGTCACAGCTATATGAACTGGGACATTAATGTGAAAAGAAATTTTCACTAAAAAGAATTAGCTAAGAAATACCGAATAAGAAGCAATTAATAAATACAATTGATACTTCAATAAATATTAACGAAATTGTAATATATATTGTGATAGTGTAGTGGTAATAATTATCACTGTGCTAGTATATTATCGCAGTTAGCTCGTCTTCAGCAGCTTCCGTAATCCATAGACACACTATTACAATGAAGCTTGCATCATATTTTCAAATGAAGAATGCATCACAATAATGTTGAAATATAATACATTTTTTACTTTTAATAAAGGGTGATGGAGTGTGCGAATAGAACATACATTGCTCAACACACTTATATCAATTGATTAAGCGCCTAATTACAACACGCAAGATCTCATGAACCAGACATGGAAAAACGAGTCAAGAAAGAGGCAATAATTAATGTGGAGAAACTAAGATCATTTACGATCCATTACACGAACAAGATATGAGGAATTTAAGTCGTTTTAAACCCAACACCTGCAGATAACATGGGAGAACTTACACATTTCTGAATAATTTACATCAATTTGCATCGTTCATCAGTCGGAAATTTAAGAAAGAACTTGGACGACCGACAGGCGTTGTTTTAAGAAAAAAAATGCAACTATCAAGAATTTAATCAGTGATTTAGAGTGAAAATATACATGATTTCTTCTATAAGTATACTGTGTGGTACTACAGGCGATTTTGGCTTGTATTTACATTACCCTGTATTCATAACGCCATCTTGACACAATACATGTACAAAATGCTTACCTCGCAGCTAGTGTCGTAAGCAATTGCAGACCTGCCAGAAGGAAGTTGGCTGCAGGAGGATCCCCGTCGATGGGTCCACGTACGCCACCGCAGTACAACGCCAGCTTATCAACAACTCCCACACTCACCGTATAACTGCAAACCAAAATAATCAGAAATGTAAAGAAAAATCAGGTGTGTGCCCGACTAAAATTTCCAATTATACTTCTTAAGAAAAAGGTCATAGAATAAAACAGCCTATATTGCAGTAATATATAACAAGTCTAAAAAACATTTATAGAAAAGAAAGATTAGCAATATTCGATGATATATTTAACAGAAAAATCTGTTTTCAAATACTTATCCTCAAAACATTACTAAGTTTGGCAATTACCTAAACATCTGCAAATTTAAATACAGTACGCATAAATTATATTCCTCACTGAACTCTTTGCAATTCAGTTATTGGCTAAATCCAAAGGAACAGTCCCCCTTTTTGCGATACAACTTTTCGCTGTAACTCGGAAACGGCGCGATGTACAAAAAAATTGTTTAGTAATCTGTGCGCAGAATTTAATGTACGATAAAATTATATTCATTTTTTATTTAGAATTTTATGAAATCAAATGTGGAATGTGGTGTGTAAATGGTATCCGAATGAGCTGTCCAGAAATAGTCATTTATTCCCCATGTATTCAGAGTCAATACTCTAGTTTGCTTTGAATGCATCAATTTATTTGAGTTATCGAATAAAGAAAATTCTTTACACTCTCATATTACATTGGACGTCATCCCAAAAATTTGACAATTTCTCCTGGAGCCAATTCGTACAGATGTGAAGAGATCCTTATATTTGTTTGGTCGGACAGGATACAATACTTTCCCCATACGTAGTGTATAATTGGAAAGTGATATATCGAGGACAAGATACATATAAAAGAAGTCGAACCATCGTACTGGTGAACTTTGGATGATCAGGATAATATCCAGCTAGGTATAAAATGATAATTATCAGGGACTGTTTCTTTAAAATGTTCTTTTGTATAACGGTTCTGTTATTTTAGATTTCTCAAAACGATATAAATTTTTCCCTTAAAAGTTCACTTAATTTAACTTTCATCCATTCATCCCGAAAAAATAAATGTCTTCCAGGATATGAAAAGTCACAACTGGTTTTCCTGAAAATTTTCTCTGAAAAATTGATAGACGTAAACAATTATACCAGAGTTGATGCATAGATACAAAGTTCTGCGACCGTTCATTTATAAAACGACAGCGTATTGATAATTTCATGCAAAAATTACTTTTGGGTCAATACGTATATTTCAATAAAATATTTTTCTTATTAGCATAATAGGAAAGTAAACAATATATTCACATATTAACTCACAAATGTCGAGTACCTACTCGTGGAGGAGTTTGCAACGTCAACAGCCAGGTGAAAATGGCGACGGACTGGGATTCGAACCCGTGACCTCCAGTTCTGGCCGCAGGTGTGTTATCCATGTGATCAATGTGATAGTACTCTTTTCATAAAATTTTTATGTAAGAATTGCGTCAATAAATGACAAATCCACGCTTTCTACATCAATAAATGAGCCAATCATGACACCAAAATCGTTGCTTCCCATATATACAAGATAAATGTTCAAAGAAGCATAAAATAAAATTTTCGTAGGATGAGCTCTTTTCATCCTGCGAATTGAGTCACATCCTAGCCAATCACAGACACGTTTCTCTATTATTTTCGTACTTAAAATTACATATAAAAAGTTAAATTTGTAAAACAAGTATTTTGATATTAGTAACATATATTTTGTTCAAAATATGTTATCGTTGATCCACAATTAACTTTTCCACGTTATTAACTCTTTACAATTAGTATATTAGTTTTGTCCATCTTAGTAATCATCGTTCGGTTAAAAAATAATTTATTTGGTAACATATGAACTATTTACTTATTTCAAAACACTCACGTTTACGTAAAACCGTACATACACAGGTTGAACATTTACTCAAATCAGCATTTAGCTATTGATGTAATTCTCTCAGTTTTATCCTTTCATAGATTTATAATCAATTTGAAATTAATATTTTTGAAAATAATGTTTTACTACGGAAAATTTCCACAAAGCAAATGAAGTGTCAAGAATCGAGGGGTGTTTTTTTAAAATACGAATGCAACATGTGAATAAACCCTATCAAAAATTGCATTCATAAAATATTATAATCCATATGTTTAAAATCTCGATATGCGTACGTCCCCGTTGTATGCGCGAGATGGACTGACTACTACTTCCCACCGCTCGCTCTCAGTCCGACATGAGCCACATCGTTCCGAACGGCCAGGGAGGTGTGCACCTGCGCTAGGGAACGCCCAGGTGATTTCCGGTTGCGGCAAGCGCCGTCTCTGCCACTATCACCACCATCACCGTGCCACTGCAGCAACCTGCCTCTACCGTGCCGGCACCGCCACCGCCATTAGCGTTAAAATGCGCTTAATGCAGCCGATGCGTGCGTGAATTATACAGCGCGGCGCGCGCGAGAGCGAGCGAGGCCTCCATTTGCCCCCTCAATTTCCGCCGCATATGGAACGGAGTCGGTGGCAGCGGCGGCGGCGGCGGCAGCGCGGCGGTAGACACGCGCGCGTAGCATCGCCACGACCACCAACGCCACCACGGTCTTCGCACGACTCGACCTATTCCGTGTCCCTCGCCGAAAATTCGGCGCGCCCAGTAGTCGCGCTGACGTAGTCGCATAGTTATGGCGCAATTGGAGTTATGAAAAACAAAAATAAAATAGTCACGACAGAAATGCTCACCTTATAAAGTGTAGGCCAATAAGATGACCAAGACACGAGGTTATACATAGTGTTAGAGAAGCGCTCGAGATGTAAGTAGAACTGAAAAAACGATTGAAGATGAGAATTAGTCCAGGTACTCTGACGAAAGAGATTCGCCGGCAGGAGAGGTCGCAATGGCAGTCCGGGTAGCGGAAAGGCAGCGGCAATGGTGGAGGCGCAAGCAGCATCATGAATTTTAATGCGACGCCAGGGAGAAACCCTATTGCTGCCGCAGCCACCAATGCGTCTCTACAGCCTCACCTCCAACCCCTTTCGGGCGTTGCGAGTGCGATCGGCCGCAGAGAGTCTTTGGGGCGTGTGGCAGTCGATCGGAAGCAAGCCGCTCGAAAAGCAGTGCAGCGAGAGCAATCCCACTAGCGGGCCGAGGGTTCGACTCGTAGATTAGTTACCTCTCTCGTGAGTTACGATCATTCCACATTTGCCAATCGATACGTCGGGATCTCTATCTCACAAGAATGGTTTCAGAGAACAGAATATGAACAAAAGATCTGTATGTGCAGATTTATGCATCTCAAAAGAGTATATTTATATTCGGTGTCAAGGGAATATAATTCTCCCTTACTAAGATAATCTTTCTTTGAATTTTGGATACGTAATGACCATTTATTGTCATTATAAAAAGAATAAGCTCATACTTTACAAGATTTTTGGGACAATTTTCACTCATCTTTTCAATAGTTTTTACTTTTTCACTTGAGTCAAAGTGCTAACTGAATTATCTTACATTATCAATAGCGCGAAAATTGATGCATACAACAATAATATTGACTAAATCCTCCAAATTTATTTCAATTGAATCCGCATTAAAAAATATTTTCCACGAACGAAATACATTTTAAAAATAATTTCTGTATTCCCATAAATGAATTGTCAAAAAGAAACGGAAAAGAGACAATAAAATAGACAATTTGAAATTCCGCCCATCAAACGTATAAAACAATAAAAGAGGGCCATTTGTAACTCGTCCGTGTCACATAAGAAACCGCACTGTGTGGGCAAGCACGAAAAGAGTGCGCTTCAAAAAAGAAATAAACGATCACAGCATTACGAAATTCCAAGACTTGACTTAACTGACGTTGCCCAACCTCAACGCGCTTCACTCATCACAATGAAGTAACAGGAATAAGGAATTTCAATAACAAGATATTCGTTACAACATACGCATTCACATTACTCACCGGTATAAACCGGATATTACGACAAAGAATACACAAGTACGGTAACGGACACTCACCTCTCCTGAGGGTCGAACAAAGAACAACTTTGCTTTTACGCAATTTCTTGGTCACTACTTTCAAAAGAAATTTTATTCAAGGAAATAAGAAATAATGATAGAACTCGCCAATAATAAAACTACGTTTACAGAAGGCGAAAAGCAAGAGGTACCTAGATAACAAAGTATACTTAAAATAATTAAAATCTTAAAGCAAACAATTTTAAAGAATGAATAATTTTAAAAAAAACATCGCCTAAAGAGCTAGTCATTTTAAACTTTATAATTATTGTAAATACAATCATCAAATTATTATAGATCCTCGGAAGCCCTTAACCAGAGGTTTATTTCCTTTCTTTTCGCAATAGAAGAGCCCGAAAGCTACCTCCTCACTACAAGCGTGGATCCTAGCCAATCTTGACAATGGCTTGTGAGGATGTTAAATGTAATTTAAAAGATAAAACTGAATTACTCTCATCAATCCACCAATTTATGTATAAACACAGTATGAAAAATCCACGGTAACCTAGCAAGAAAACAAATTGTGCATGTTAACATAAATGTTAATGTGAATGTTAATCATGAATGGTTGAAAATGACATAACAAAAAAGTAACATTTTAATCACATCCAATTTTCACACCAGAAACCACTTTATGCAGACTCGCTTTACGCACATTCATGTATTTTGATACCCTTTTCAGAACTTCATAAATTGGACGCCTTCTTACGAACAATCCTTAACATCAACGTAGGAACGTTTAAAGGAATGTACACAAATATTACTAGAAACTGTTGAAAAAGAAACGTCAATGGAATTGGACGATTTAAAATATTATCATATACATTATTTCTTGAAAAACATTTATGAAAGATAATATGTAGCAATGTCAATGAACACACCTAATCAATTATAATGAACCCTGTATCTCAATCGTAAAAAAAAAACTTTTGCCCATCACTAATACTTTTTCACTGGCATACATACGCGAGTTTGTGAGGGCTTCTTAACAATCTTTTCGCGAAGATGGGAAGCCCCTACGCGCTCACCCGCTACCGCCTCGCGTTCGTTCAGTCCACTTTGAAATTAAAATCGTTCGCCTGCGCAGAGGGGAAGGAAGGGCCAGGACCACCCAAACACGCCCGTGTTTGCACTGCACACCGCCCGCTTTCCTCTCCTCTTCCCTCTCAATCCCTATAAAACGCAATTCCGCGCCTCCGCCACGCGTTCCGGCGCGGAATATATTGAATCATCTATGAGAGGAATATATTCAATCATCGCGGATGCCAGAGCCGCTCCGACGGCGGTGCATTGGCAGCGGGAAAGGGGTTGCATGGTTACGAGGAGCGCCGGACGCGAAAAGAAGATTTTATTCATAGAATCTTCAAATTCGGTATTAAAAAGGGAAAAAAGAAGGTTTTGAGGCAGAATGGAATAAAGATTTTTTGCAGCGTTGCAGAGACGAACGAGGGAGAGTAAATACAAATGCACTGAGCGCTTTTCACCTCGCTGCCGTATTATTAGAGATGCAATATCTTACATGGAATGTTCAGAAACGACTGAAATTCTATAACAAAGTTTTGCACCTGTTACGGCTCTATTTGCTCTAAGTTTCTACACACATTTAATCTATGCGTAATGTACAGATATTAAGTGTTTTATGACGACTCCAGAGCCAATAATACACTTCACGTCATTAATCGTCAACCCATGAACTGTTCTAGATCAATGCTTTTCAGTAGCTTGGTCGATTGTCTAGTGGTAGCGTCTTCACCTCCAGATATCGCTGAGAGGTGGAGCGTGGGTTTAATCCCTACTCGACGGAACGAGGTGACGTTTTCATCGGGAGTTTGCCTCGTCTACTAGAGACAAATGTCGGTTTGGTTTCATACGTTCCCCGTCAACCCAACATGTCTCCGTCCTCATTCCCTCACTCACATCACGGTTAGGTGGAAGAGCAGGCTTCATGGCCTGAACCCCGCCTCTGCCTTAGGGCCCTTGATCGGAATTGATGGGATGGTCCCTTGCTTGCTTCCGGAGAGTAAATTAGTTTTTTTTCCCTCCACGTGGTCATACGCAGTTTGTACTGTTTTTTGACAATAAATTTATTATTATTATTATTATTATTATTATTCATCACCATAAGACATTAAATAAATAAATTTATACATAAAAAATAAAATAAATGTTAGGATAATAAACGAGTAAAATGTAAAAAATAAATGATACGAGTGGATATGTAATAAATAAATGTAAAGGAGATATGTAAAAAATAAATGAGATATGGAGTGGAGGGAGAGGATGCTCCTTCGAGTTGCAAGCTTCAATGATTCGAGCGGCTACTTCCAAACAATCCTCCAGGGAGACAATCGAACTCCGACGGGGGCGGATCCTCAATGCCCCCTTCCCCTCCATCTCTCTGGCGCTCCCAGACCACGGCGACCGCAGAGCAAACACGCGGGAGCAGGTCGTAACGCCGCCGTCGCCTCCGACGCCGCCGCGTCTAAGTCAACATCATCAGCAGCGTCAGCCACTGACCTCCTTAATCAGCGAAATTAGTTTGTCGAATGCAAACAGCGAGGCGGGCGGGCGACCGACCGACCGACCAGCCGGCGAGGGCCGTCTGCGGGACGCGCCCCTCGTCGTGAAGGGTTGGAGGCGGCGTAGGGCCGCGCTCAGCAGGTGGCGTCTTCGTTGCACATCGCTCAACATCCGGACGATCGGACTTTTCGAGACCACCAGCACCCTCGTACACAGCTAATAAATTCTCAGGAATAAAAAAGTGCAAATGATAAAAAGGAACCGTCATCTCAATTATATTTCATTTATCATCCAAAAAGGAAGACGTCAAATCTAAAATTGAAACATTGTAACTCTGATCATGACACTTTATAATCCAATAACGACCATCCATCTTGAAACAGCATAGCGCGAAGTGTACTAAAATATCGTAAGCACTCCCATAGGGGTATGATATTCCAGGATACGAAACATCCCGCAGCTCAAGTTCCCGAACGTAATGCGGGAAACGCAACCCAAGTCGCAACCGCAACTCCCCACATAAATCACCTTCCTCCCAGCGAGCGTCCGGTGGCGTCCGGCGCCGGCTGCCGGACAAAGGCGAGTATTTGTGCACCGCATTGTGACGCGGAACCCCCGCAACGAGCGCGACTTCATCTAGGGAAGAAGAGACGAGAGAAAGGAAGAGGCAGGGGTTCTCTGCCGCTGGACAGACGTCCCGTTCGGAGATAAGAAACCCGCCCGTATGGAGTGGACGCGCGTGGGTGCTCGCCAGCAGCAGTCTCCTCTTCCTCCTCCTACTCTCCCTCGAGCAGCAGCCGGACACATGTTCGGACGTCTGCGCGAACAATAGGCAGCAGAGGGCGCAGTGGATGGAGACCGCGCCGGCACTCAAGAGAGCCGGACGCGGACTGCGTCGCACCGCCCCCGCGCTTTTGTGAGACTGTCGCACGCGCGCGCCCGAACCGAGTCAGGGGATGAGCGAAGAACGGGTGGCGCGTGGCGGTCGCGAGACAAATGTGAGTTGCAGGAAGAAACGGCGGCGGTGGTGCGCTTCGAAGAAGGACGTGGAGTAGTGGAATAAACACACAGAAACCGGTGATAGCCATACACCACGAAGATTATCATTTGTCGGAAATGTGCCTCTGCGTGCTGCTGTGAATTCTTTATACCAAATACTCAGCAAACAGACATGCAAAGATATATTCATGTCTGAGATTTTATAAAGACATGCAAATTAATATTTCACGTATCAATGTCCGAGCAAACGAATGCACACAAATTAAATTTGACTGATTTTTTCACGTGAACTTAATTTCGGTTCAAAAAACTGTACCACTACCTTTATCTTTTGGCATTATCCGTTTCCTTTACAAATATTTATTAACCAACGTATTCTTAAAATATTATTTCGTGTAATATATATTATATTTCTATCGTGGTAATTCATAGACGCCGCGAATTTTAAGGTCCTCCAGAAACCCTCAACATGGGTGACTTTCATATCACCTCACGTGCCGTACAATAACGAAACCACCACTACGAAGGATGGGTCGAGCATTTGAGGCCACGGAAACAGAAACTCGCGAAGCAGGGAAGCCTTCGCGTCAGAGTCGCATTGCAGTGAGGATTCGCGCTGACAAAAGTCATCCCACACAGGACACGACGCCAGCTTCCGACGCCGCCTTTGTCCTTGGTAATGGGGAGTAAGGGCGCACTTCCTGAAGCTGACTGACATTATCACTTCACTGAATTTAGAGCTTTCACGCTGGGTTGTCCAACACGTATAACGACTCATCATTAATTATATTACAATTTTCTCATCCCAATGAAAGGTCTAACAATTTAAGTACGGTCATTGTAGTCCCGATCTATTTGGGCTTCATATGGCGCAAGTTTTCTTTTATCGCACCACCTCCCTCAAATAAAGATAATTGCACTTCTGATACATGTTTACTGCACTGCATTACAACCAATTACAAAAACTAAACACAAAAAAAAACTGGCAAATTTTGCTTTACAGCGAAATATCTACACGTGGTACTAAAATTTACAACATAACGACTTAAAGATATCTTTGACCAATATGAGTGCACGGAAAGATTCATTACGAAATAACATATTTCTATCGAAAATTGACTGAGCGATAACTCTACACAGGCAGATGAACTATTATCCACAGAACTTAACAACGTTCACACATATACTTAAAGGCCCATGCAATAACATACAAATCTACAAATCGTACTTTAACAAAGGATATTTCACACGAAATTATGAAGATTCTAAATAATGTAAGCAGTATACTCACAAATATACCAATTATACACGTTAAGAAGTCTAATAAAACATAAATGCAAATGATAATTTATTACATATAGAGGAATGTTTCATTTTTCCGTGACACCTCGAAAGTAGCGAATAATAACACAATATAACGAATTATTACGAAATAACGAATTATCTTACTGTTTTACACAAAGATGTAATAATATTAATAATCATATTTAAAAACAAGAAGTATAAAAATGTTGTTCTGGTATATTGCGGAAAGATTTAAGGCAAGTTTTGAAGAAGACGATTGAGATCAACTTCATAAGGCTTGTATTAGAAGTGGGAATGAATAAACCAAAGATACGAAATAAATAGACGTTGAATGAGGAAAACATAGAAAGAGAAAAAATGCAGAAAAGAGTCAGCGACAAAAATTAAAAATGTTAAATTCTTTTTAGTATCATTAGCACTTGGAACATTCCTAGCCATGATCATCCCTGTAGTTTTCCATATTCCTTAGTTTCCTTTTCAGACTAATGTTTTTCAGCCGTGACGTTCATTTTCAGTTTCGAACTCGTTTAAGCGACAAGCATTCATCTCAGTTCCAAAAAACGTCGCCCAAATATCATTACTAAGAGCGACATTTGGGATAGAATGGAGACGAGTTGCGGCGCCGGGCGCGATGTTCGCGTCGCGTCGCACCGGTAGCAGCCGCGACGGCGCCAGCGAGCGCCTTTACGACAAGTAGTAACCCACACAACGATTAGGGCTTCGGCGCCCGTCGTCGCTATGCTGCACCGAACCGCCCGCCACGCACCTCACTACACCGCCACGCGACGCCGACGCCGCCGACGCACATAAACCAGCGAAATGCGTCGGGCAGGCGAATGGCTTTGAACGCAATGCCCCATCGTTATAAGATCCTCCGACTCTCTACGTCCCACAAAGCCAGATCTCTTGGTAAGTCTATCATTCTACGACAGGAGAAAAAATTAACTCAAAATAATGTTTTGAATCTTATTATATATAAAGAAAAGTGTCTCGGGCGATGTAAGAATGTCTGTACGTCTTTTACACAAATCTAGTTTTAATCTGAGCATGATGAAAGTTTGCAAACATGTTCTTCAAAACACGACGAAGAGCACCTCGTATTTGAGACTTCGTAAATCCGCCCCCAATCCCATTTTCATTACTTTTCGAATTTTCGCTTTTTGGGTATATCTCACGAACTGATCGAGATATCAACTTCATTTTTGTACCTTAACGTTGCTAACTATCAAGAAACACGATTTTGGAATATTCGATATTCTACTTCATAGTGGGTGTAGTGGGTACAATCGTTTTCACGTTTTCATGTTGGTGTATCTTTTATGAGAATCCATTGTTGCGTTTCACTCACAAGTTCTATTCATTGTTGCGTAGAGGCTAAAAAATCCAGACCAGTTAATAGGTGTGTCTATAGAGTAAAATATATTAATTTTCATCATCTATTTTCCTCTGGAATTCCGGTGGAAATAAACATTTTTAAAATTTTTGTTTTATTTGTGAATTATAATTTTCAATGACCAGTGATGATAGTCCAGTAAGTCTATTTTCAAATTCCGAGCAACACTGCATAGTTCTGCTAGTTGAATAATATTTCCACACTCGTTCAAAGTTAACATAAATAACACTCATCTACAAATCCAATATCAGAAACAGTAATTCAGAAGTTGAATAATAGCTGATATTCAAATCTAAGTAAATATAAATATATTATATTTTACGTAATTATTTAAGTTAATTCAATGAACCATCGAACATAAGAGAATGAGATGGAAGTACATACATGAAAATCAAATACTGCTGAGGCTGGAAATAAGAGAGATTCGTGACAGTATCTTAAAACGAGGAAAAATTCTTAGCACGACAACGTAATATAAAATGTTCAGTTTAAAATAATACGCAGCTTGTACTTTTAATGCGTAAACGGTGAACGAAAGTTAAGTTCGTCCTAAAAGCGCGAAGACTGAGATATGGCACGAATATAAGGTAAAGAACAGAGTGAGCTCCTCAAAAATTCCTATTAAGTGGGCGATAAGAAATTTCTGCACAAAAAGTTATTTCGCTTAATATTGTGATTTTGGGTGTATATCGAAACCATGTGATGCTGATCGAACATGATACAACTAAAATTTACTCAATGTCACAGAAACATTTTCATATATTGCTCTTTCGAGAAAAATAACAGTAACATACAAGATAGGGAATGATCATAAATAACTGAGGATTGAAACACATCAGGAATTTGCTCTACGTAACTTTCCGCTCAAATCTCTCAGTTAATAATAATTTAAAAGCCAATATTGCGTATTATTCACATAAAAACAAACGATTTAAAACAATTCGCTATGTAATGTCAGAAACGTATAAACATTGTGGAGATATATTTCGTAAACTGTGTGATGTGTTTTGGCAACGTGTTTGCTTACTTTATGTGCTCATAAGTTAATTTTAATCATTTTTTTCTTAATTTGACTTTTTAGGTAACGGAAGTGGCGTACTGAAAGTAAATGCCGGAACGAGGAGTCCCGAAGTAATTCTACATTCAACAAAATTCTGTGTGTTTTCAGTTAGTTTCAGATCAACCATTTTTTTGTAAGTTATCTAGGAAACGAAACCAATTACGTGAACATACATCAGAAAATGTCACCTAGACCCGACGTGTGTTGAAGGGGTTACGAAACTTACTTTACTTTAAATTACTTGTATAATTGGTAAGTTAAAATGGTCTAGTAAGGACCTGGGTGGGTCAAGAGAAGATCATGTACGATCAGTGAAGATAAAATAGTGTCATCTTCACAAGATACCTTAAGTAAAAGATAGTCATAAGATATCCAGAAATATGAATCAATGCTAACCCCATCAAAAGATTCTGAAGTTGCTTTTAATGGAGTCACAGACGGAGCAAAATCAGACATTGAAACACGCATACAAGTACCAGACTAAACGAGGCAAAAATTTACAACAGGATTCGCTTGGTGCAATAAAGATATGAGATCTGTAATTTTCTATTGCGAATAATTCCCGTACACATTCCTTGTATAATTGGATAGCACATGGAAGACGTTTATAATCTTCACTTATATGGAATTGACAATAAGGCCCCATGATAAACGGTGATATTAATTATTTATAGAAGGATTCAAATAAATAAATAAATGAATAATACAAAACAAGACAATCCAACAGTTTCGTAAAAGTCCTGTTCTTTTAACCAGCTACAAACACACACACAAACGCTAATAAATATTAAAATTTTGATTTACTCTTTATTCAATCAAAACTGCGGACTTACAAAGTTCAGCATACAACAATTGAGATTGTGAGAGAGTTTCTAAAACACAAGTTTTTGCATCCTCGGACGCGATACAATCGCGATACTTCGATGTAACGTAGGGCCGCGTTCTCCGTACACTGTTCTCGCCGGGAGAGGAAAAATAGCACTTCGAAATAAAAGACAAAAAATAATATTTTTCATGTCACTCGGAAAATTCATGAGGCTTCCTCCTCGCCGCCCCACGTTCCTTCTGCAAGCAGCACGAGGTGTGAGGCCAGTCGCCGCCGAGGGCTATCGTCGTCCGCGTGCACGTGACTCAAACGCGCACGCTGCACTTGTCGCGACGTTCCCACGTCACCCTCCCCCTCCCCAAACACAGCACCACGGCGGCAGCCCAACGCCCCGCGGGCGCCGAGGTCGCTGGGGACTGCACTGACGATGGTACACCAAGGGGATGAGGACGGGGTGGATGGAAGAGGATGCGGGAGCGCGAAGAGGAGCAGCCCTCACATTAACAAGGGTGATTGAATTAAACCCAATCCCTCTGCACAAACATCAGCTGACAACCGAATAATGCAGCCCCCTAGTATGTTTTATTTAAGAGGATTGCTGTAGTGCCCGCGCCGCGCGCGCTCCCTCCCTCAGCACCGTAGTTCTGGACCTACTCTCCGGGGGTGCGAGAGGGGAAAGGAGGGGATCCTCCCCCTCATCTCCCAGACTTTCATCCTCCCCTTGTCTCTCTCTTTCCCCCGTAATGCGTCTCGATGCTATTTTCGCTGCGAAGTGATGGGGATGCGACCGCGAACACGGAAGAGATGACGATGGCGGTTGCATTGGAGGCGAGGACCAGGAGACAGACAAGAGAGCTGGGTGCGCGCGGGAAGAGGAGATGACGAAGGCTTGAGAAGGTAGCGCAACCAAGTCGGAGAAAAAGAAGACGAGGAGGAGTGAGGTGGTTGAGGAGCATCGTCATGAGGGAAGATCCCACACCTAGCACTGCAGCAGCAGCAGCAGCAGCAGCGCCTGTGTCAACATGTCGGCGCCGGCACCGCCGGATATGAGCTCGGACGCCGCCCCAGCCTAGTGCCTGGGCCCTCTAGTCTCCTCCGCGGCTCCTTCACGCGTCGCTTCCCCTCCGCAAGCCACGCAGCAACAGTGGAAGCAGTGCTACTGCGAGGGTACCAGATGACCGCTCGCTCGACTTGCCCAGATCCACTCGCACTGTTACAATAATCATTAAGAGCTCCCTCCAATGACCTATACAGAACCTACACGCTTAAAGAAAGACCTCACGACGAAAGTGCTACAAAACACGTCATATAAAATCCTTCAGTACAAACAAGCAATGTAAATGGTTTCAATGACCGAATAAGACTAAAATAATGACTACTATACACGATAAGGTACTAATATTTGCTTCTAATTATGACCTCACATAAAGCCTTCACTGAATTATAAAAATATCATGTTCTAATAAAACCCTACACAACAAGAGATCAAGAGATAAGAGATAAAAGTAGTATACAAGGTAAAACATACTTCGACCTTCCTAAATCATGAAATAAAATATATCTTGAATGGATTCGAAGTCGCGTGAAGTCATTTGCCAGATTATTGCAACATACCTCGTTACCCTATGAAGTACGGTGCCTATAAAAGCAAGTTTTCTCTCAATCCATTAAAATGAAGTCACAATCAACCTGACACGCGCCAGTCAACTCACTCCTAGCAGAAGCACCAGCAGAGAGCGGAGGCGCAAGCACGCCTTACGGCGTGGCGAAACACGAGCTTCCGCGCTCGAACGCACAAAAGGCTATTGTCGTTGGCGCGACCGATACTACACAACCGCGCTAGCACTACTGCCCGCCCCCGTCCCATAGGAGAGCACACCCATCTCAATTGCTACGACAGATCTCACGTTGACACAGCGAGGTCGTAGCCGTCGTGTGGGGGCTACCTCCCGTGTCCCTAAGCCTTCTGGATAGAAGCCATGTCTCCATCACAAGTGCATCTGTAACGTAATGGCCAGTCTCCGTGTTTAGCTATATTGCTCTACTCACCTCAGTCACTTGTTACAGCAACTCTGGTTTTAATTGTCAAATTAATCATTCAGAATAACGAGTATTTCAGTGTCTTAACAATTAGATCTCTCCGCAGTCCTCTGCACTAAATCCTTTATCGATTACCGTAAGTTCTTCAAGTACTCCAAAAATCAGAGAGAAATCTCTTAAATTGCGGTGAACCACACCGCCAGGTAACAGATTAATTATGTTATGTTGAAGGAAAATGGGATACAGAACCGAGATTAGAACTCGGGACCATCAGCTTAGCACGCTGATGCAATACCAAATGCGCCATCTCGCTCGCCTCTTGGCCCATTGAATGTAAATGACAGCACAACAGTGCTCTAAGCTGAAGTTCCCGAGTTCGAATCTCGGTCCCGTCTCCCATTTTAATTTAATATAATTCCAAAACTCAATACCAGAACAATTCAGCCCTCTCTCCACCTCATCTCCTTCCATTACCACCCGAAGTCGTATATGTCACATCGAGCCTGTCCTCCTACATCCCTCTGGTGATCAACGGACCGACATGTGGACAAGGGGGTCGTCGCGTTCGTCCTCGCCGCTCGCAGCAAAAGCTGTTTTTTTTCGGGGAGAGGACGGCAGCGGACAGCAGCCTGCCTCGGCCATCTGGCCTCGCTCCCGGCCCCCGGTGGTTCGGGGCGAGACGAGGGCGCGACACCCAACCTGCGCTCGCTCCCATTGTAAACCAGCGTCACCCCGCTCCGCGCCACGTCCTCCTCGCAGTCAGCTGGCTGTGACGTGCAACCGACACGAGAGGCTCCCTCCCTCTCGGCAATGAGCACTACAGATACGACGGGGCAGATACGTCTTTATTTGTGCGAAACGTCACACCAAATACTAGAGATGCACTGCTCGCGGCAGGCATCTCGAACAGAAAGGAGAACTTCATTTTATAAAAATGCAACACTAACGTCGACACATATTTGAGGAATAATAAATGTCTAAAAATTAACATTTTGATAAAAACGTAACATATTAATATTTAAAATGAAAATAAGACAAAAGAAACGAAGCTATGCAAACATTATTTGAGAAAATTACAATTGTAATAGAACTAAGTGGCAAATATAAATTACGTACTGCCATTATTCACTTCTAAATCATAATTAAATTGAAATTATTCTTCCGACCTTTTTCATACAAGTTATTTTATTATATGTCACAACGTTTCAGCAGTTGATTACTACCATCGTCATCTGAAAAAAGATCGGAAGAATAATTTCAATTTAATTATGATTGTAGACGTGAATGTCAGTAAGGAGTTTATATTTGTCATTTCCTTTACAATCACCTGATGATGGTAGTAATAAACTGCTGAAACATTGCGACATAATATAAAAATTGTCTACAAAAAAGGTCGGACGAATAGTTTAAATAAATCACGCACACTATCTGACGTGCGCAAATATTTTATCACACCTTATATAATATTTTTAAAAATCCTTTACATTATATCAAAAGTTAGGATGATAACGACATTAAATTGCTGGAAAGAATAGTTACGGGAATATTCGTACAGGCCATGAGCAGGCGTTGGGTAGGCAACCCGTACGGAAATACGAGGTAACCCAACAAGAAACTACACTTCCTTTTTCTGAAATTCATTACATATTAGTTACATTAAATCATAGCCACGTGGAATTTCTTTACGCTTGTTTCACTGAGTAAAAAACAGAAAATATATATTTTGCATTTTTCAATCATATGCCATACATTGAATTTATACAATGAAAATAGTCCGTACTATTGAAAATCAAGAATAATTTTCCGAACATTCTACTCAAAAATTTAGAAGTATTAACACAATTTACTAGATACCAATACAAAGACAAATACGATATCGTTTACGAAACACGATCTTTTTTTACTCAGAATTAGACGTCTTCGAATAACCGTTTCGTGAATTTTTGTAACAAAGGAAAGTTAATCCCAAGCTATTTCGTCACTACACTGTCCTACGTGTTTCACGATGGTTACGAAATGATTATTCTATTAGCCAATCCATCCAATTTTCGTTGCCGCCGGCGAAAAGCGCACCGAATCCCGCGTGCACGCGCGAAGTACCGGATCATAGCCCACAGCGGACCCTAAGCCTCCTTCCCACTCGCTGATGAAGGGGAGGGTGACAATGAAGAGGTCTGAAGTGGTCGCCCCTTGTTACGGTACAGCCAGAGGAGGATACAGAAGCAACATGGCGAGTTCCCTTCCCTTCCTCAGCGAACCCCGCTGGGCAGAAGTAGCCGTAGTAGCCCGCCACAAACGGCGTGGTGCGACGCGGCGGGGCATCCATACACCATAGTAATCAGCATTCATTCGATACACAAGAGCCGTAACTAAATTAAATAAATATCAATAACATGAATAAAGTAACTATTGTTTTCAATTTCAATCATTACCTATCCCTTGACACCAACCGTGAAAGTGGGGAAGTCTGACACCCTATGTAAATTTTTTGCGTTAAATTACAAACACATTGACATTCTATTAGTATTATAACTCGTAGCTAACTTTTCATCTTATCTAGGAATTTATGCTGAAATTTTTGAATTCGCCTCTGCCTTAGGGTCCTTGATCGGAATTGATGGGATGGTCCTTTGCTTGCTTCTGGAGAGTAAATTAGTTTATTGTCCTCCACGTGGTCATACGCAGTTTGTACTGCTTTTTTGACAATAAATTTATTATTATTATAGAGAGAGCAAAAGAAGAATGCTAAACGTGCAATGTTTACAGAAACATTTATCTTCTCCAGCGAGACTGAACGAGATACTCCCAAAAAAGAGATCCGTAACACGTGACTACATAAAAAAACTCTTAGAATGTTGAAGAATTTGTATCTTTTTTATAGAATGAGGTAAATTTGCGATTCTTTAAAAGAACAAACACAAAATATATTTTCTTAAGTGCTTCGGAGATAAATTATTTTGGTATGAATTAGAGCAAATTCGCTTCGGTTGTTAATATGAACTTCTCTGGGTTTGAAATGATCCCATTACACAAATAAAAGGATTGTGAAAATAAACTTATGTAATACTTTATTATTTTTCCCCGTTGTACGTTACAATTTTTAAAAGAAATTTTTCTTCAATTAGCTCAAGACTTCAGAGACATTTATGAAAGGACTTAAGTTAAAGCAGAAATTACATAGGCGAATGTTCTTTTCACACTATGTAAATTAAGAATAAAAGCAATAAAAATTGAAACCAAAATTAATTTCAAAGAACAACCCACACAAAGCAAACATTCGAAAACACTGAAGAAAAAAGTTAAAAATTTGAGCTAAACCCAACTACAGAGGATTATTTTCATTTAGGGTTTCTCAGTGGGTATAGAGTCGCATTGTTGGCTGGACCGGTTCGAATGGCAGTGAGATCAATACCCGATCTGAGACGTACATGAGACTGAAGTGGGGCAGTTTTGATATCGTATTATAATAATTAGCATTAAACATTCTTTGTTTCCATGTCGCTCTTTCCGTGACCCAGATTCTCCTGACGGCGAGAGAGAAGCAATGGATCGTTCCCTCAGTGGCTCCCTGCAGAGCAGATACATCCTCGACGGCGGCGACGGCGCGCGTCCCGTAATGAACACATGCGCATCGAAGAGGGGCGGGCGCAGCTGGGTGCTGGATGGACCGCGGCTAACCGCGTTAGCGACTCTAGGGACCAGCGGCATCTGGACGCGGGAAACGGAACGATGGCGGAGGCATGGGAAAAGGCGATCGAAACGAAATACGTATAAATGAGAGAAGGAACGAAACAGAAAAAGCAGAAAATGAAATTGGAAATGACTAGGTAACATGTAACACTACTGCAAACCATCTGACAATAAATGATGAAAGAAAATATAGTTTGATGAATGGAGTGATTTTTTTTTTACCTTTTGCGATATTTAGAGGCTGTTATACAGTAATAAAAGTGAGGTAGTAGATTGAATACTGACTAATACATCAAACAACTAAGATCCAATCCAGTATAAAAGTATGCAAAATCTGTATTAAAGAAACATTAAAATTACGAAAAGTAAAACGAAAATAGAGATGGGGACGCGTAATTTCAACCAATAAAGGAAAACTGAAAACAGGAAATGCCAGACAACGAAATAGAGTCAACGCAGGGAAATTCTATTGAAGTTGGTCAAACCCAAATGAAAGGGAGTGCAAAGTAATAATTTACATTTGAGTATTTATCAGATACAGGCGAAATAGCAGTCATAGTAAACATGAAAACCTCGTAATGTGTATCAAAAATCACATAAGATCCCATTTGTGACGCTAAAGCCAATGACAACAACCGATGAAACAATAACCCATGGAAAACACTCATTGCAGCCGGAGGCAGCGTGAGACGACAGACTGAGACTCCTGCGACAGCTATGCATACAAGCGGTGGCGGCTCAAGTGGAGGGGATTGGGGTGGTTGGAGGCAAGAGGGCGAAGTGGTGGTTGCTCAGGACTCATGAATGCCGGATGATAGGCAATCAAGGCGCGAGCCCCCGTCGCGTTATGCAGTTAACCCCAGCGCCTCCTCACACCCGTGCGCCCCAGGGGCCTAGCGGGGCGGGCGAGCGAATAGACGGACGGCCCGACGTAGGCGAAGAGCGGCGCGGCGGCTTTGGCGGCTGCGCCCCGCGGCCACAGATTGGAGGGCGGCGGCGGGGAAAGGATAACAGACGTTGCTGATGCCGCTACCGCCGCCGCCTCTGCCTGCACCTCGTTACGGAGTTTATACACGACCCACAGAGGCCGGTAATTATCTGATTCGATGGGCACAACAGACAGCATTGGAAACGGAATTACAAATGTACTCCTTAAAACGGGGAAAGCAAATATTAAAGCAAAATCGTCGTGGTGTATTTTGGAAAAGGTAGAATTTCGCGTAGGTGTTAATCACGTTGTGAAAAATATCAGTTCTCGTTTAGCGGAATAGAGAAGATATAACATCGCAGAATTTAAGGGAGACACACACACACACAAAGGTAATTTTTTTATACAGTCAAGCACTGTGACTTCGCTTTCTTCCTAAAAATAAAACGTGTATTTTTCAATAAACAAAAGATAAAAGAATGAATAAATTTATACTGTTTGGGACAAGTATGGGAATATAGTGGAACCAATTGTATTTTGTTATCCTCAAAACACTTCCCCCTAGTCCACAACTAATCAATAATATTTATGTCGATTGTTCTGACACCTTAAATTACAACTATACACACGACATCTTGCATGTTAATACATTTCATGCCCCATTCACGATATACAAATACTAGGTCACATATTCGAACACAAAACCGCCATTAAACTCCAAAGACGTGATTATCCACGCGTGCTTTAGAGCAGTGAGTCCGTCTGGTAGCCAAGCAACTAATGTAACGGAGAAAGTAGGCCGACGAAGCCTGGACGATGACCTGCCGACCCACACATTAGCCACCACGCGAGATTCTCGCTTCCGACGGGAGACGCGCATCAGCCTTGATGGATGTCGCAAGGGGAACAGAATGAGGGATGGGATTGCTAATGCAAGTATGGGTTCTTGTGGGACAATAAAGGACATAGCAAAGTATGCAACAAAACAATACGAAATACTTCTTGAAAAACTAACGAATAACTTAAAAATAGATTTTTTTCCCCCACACATTATATCTGAGAATATCGATATTTGAAAATAAAATAACTTTTCCACGTTGAGAATGAATTATATGAATATAAACTCTAAAAAAAGGCAGACCTAACCGATAAGTATACAAATTATTTGTTGACTATCGTAAAAATACGATTCTAGTCCATATATAAATAAATGTATTAAATTAAGAATGTCCTACTAACTAAAGAAATCTATCTATCGATATAACTAGCTAATAATATAACTCATGATTTAACTAGCATAAAACTTAGGACAGGAAAGATCAGATGAAGTTACGTTCTCGAATAGCCATCCGAACTCTCTCGATTCTTTTCAATCAGAAACACAACATAAAGTGTAAAATAATATCCCAAGAACGAGTATAAAATAAAATTATATCGGGACCGAAATACCTAAATAAAAACATCTTCTGCACTGAATATAACGAAGACGAAAACTTACTGAACAAAACCGGAACTTAAAAAATTAATATGTAGTAACTGTCTTCACTTCAACATCATATCGTACCCCAATTGTCGGCAACATCTCATTTCATCAACGAAAATGGGATAGGAGTGGATAAGTTAAGCAGTAGGAGGGAGAGCAAAACTCGTGGTGAAGCAGGCAGTAGCATTGGGCGTACGGGGAGTCTGGTCAGAGCGGTGAAGGGCGGGGAACGTGATGCGTGGGAGGGGTCTCCAGGTCGCTCCGTGCGGGCAAACACAATTAGCCCGGCAGCCCCGCCCCCACTGTGCCTATTCTCCCATCCCCTCTCCGTCGCTCGCTTCTTCTTACACAACCCCTACCCTCTTTCCGTCACCACTATTTGAGCGAGGATTTTATTCCAATTTTTTCCGTGTTCCGAATGGCTTCGCAGTACTTTGAAGATACAAATTACCTTCGCCGAGTTTTAATATTTGCACAGAAAATACACAGAGGCAAGGAGAAGAACTTGTTCCTTTTCCTTCAAGGAGAAGTCGTCTCCGCAACCATCATCGCCGCCACCTTCGCCTCCGTCCCGAGGACGTCCTACCCTCTTGTCCCTCCCTTCCTCAGTTACGCACCCCAACCGCCACCTCACCCTCCTCGTGTTCTGTCCCTTGTCATCCTTCCCCATCCACCACCGTCCTCCCCCACCTCCTCACGGGCGTGCACACGCTGCGCGCACCGACCGCCGCGGAGCCAAAAGTAATTTCGCCCAAGAAAGTTTTGATTTTAAAATGAGAGACAGGAGTTGTAATTTTATTTCCTTGAAGGAAGAAGCGCTCTTCCATCTCGGCGATTTAAAATAAAAATTTCGCCATTGAAAAGAAGCTGCGGGAGGGGGAAACGAGCGAGCAGAGATGGCGCCCGGAAGAGAAAGCCGAGTCGGAAGGGCGCTGTCGCTAGCAGTAATTTGGGGTTCTGGCAAAAGGGGGACGGGGAGAAAG
>NNCF01137919.1:39177-65038 GCA_002313205.1 Laupala kohalensis
GGGGGGGGGGAGAAGCTACTTGTGCAAGAGGCAAAGGGCGAGGCGCGGGGCGTTGCTGAAGCGTCGCGGCGTGCGTGTCACGTCACGCCGCTGCGACGTGACTTCTTGCAGCGGGCCGTCGAGCACGGGACCGCGGCGGCGGCGGGCGTCCCGCAGACGGGAGCCTTCGAGTACCCGCCCGATGGCGAAGGAGCCGCCAGTCTTACAAGGGAGGCGTTGTCGAGAACGAATCTTTCCGCGCATGCACACTAACCGCACAGGCGACAAGGGGAGGCGGGAGTTCGAGGAGTTCAAGGGTTAAGAGGGGAATGCCACGCTTGAAAACACAGCAACGCCAGATGTGAATGGAGCAAGGAGTAAATAGACGTGTACGGGAGGAATCTGCATGGGAATACCGTTGCTCGACTGGGCATAATGAATATACCATATATCAACACACATCTCTTCAGACATACATTTCACCATAACGGGTACTTCAAATTGTTTAACATATATTTAACCTTACACACAGCTACACAATTCTCCAACAACGCATATGACTAAGTAACTAAGAATTCTCCAACAACGCATATGACTAAGTATGAGCTTCGCCTCATAAAATTAGAAGCGCTTAATGAATAAATAAACTATTCCCTATCATTTACACAAACAAAGTATATCAATGAACTAAATGTATACAGTGTTGATAGTTAATGAATTTCATACAAAAAATCATGTTTAATGCCAAAACGCTCATTAATCCTTGAATGTATCAACACGATTATATTTCGTAATTAACTTTCAATCAATACAGAGTAAAAGACATCATGAGACAATATCTCCAATGATGAGATATTGGCAAAGAAACCATTGAACTTTTGTAAATTAAGAGTATTCTTTGTAATATTTGGTCAAATAATTTAGAACGCAGACACGTTCCATATCTAGTGAATGTATTGCACATTGAGAGAACTAATGAGGGATCTTAATCAAGAAATCTGCGCGAAGTTGCGACGAAACAAAATCTCGGTAAAAGACTCAGATTACAAATGAAAAATATCCAAGATATCCGAGTAAATTATAACCCATATTGACAAAAATGAGCTTAAAAAAATATATAACGGCAATGAGACCACTGACTGAGCTTGTTATCACTAGATCAGTAAATTACCCCCTATGCTATCGTAAACAAATAAGAGATGACAATTTTCGATCTACATGTTTTCACCCAGAGCACCCTGATAAGTCAAAAATTCTAAGTTCCAATTTAATTCTCTTGGCGGGTAGTATTGAAACTTGCAATGAACTTTTGCTTCACAACTTTCGGTATTTACCAACAGTGTGTCTCACTCAGTGTATTTTTGTTCACTTTATAACGTATCACCTTTCATTTATGATTGCCTCATTTTGGAGTAAAAAAATTAAAAGCTCATTTACTTTCCTCAAATATAACAAAAGACATCAGACATCAGCTTTAGAGAAACTCATTCCAGGAAACAAAATACGGCAATTCACATATCAAAACATTAATTTTCTAAGCCAGTGCTAACCAAATGGCGGCTCCCGAGACTTTTTTTACAGCCTGTGAGTTATAGTTCATTTTACATCAATTTTTCATCATACGTTTAGGGGCACAACTTTATATGTCTACGCTGTCAGAATTAATATTTGATGTGGCATGTCCTAAGAGAGAAACTAAAAATTTGTGTTCGGAAGTACCCCGTCATACATACAACATAGTATTTTATTATAATACTAAATTTTAAACATTATTTATTACAAATATAGAAATATACTATACAATCTATCTTGTTTGCAATAATATTTTATGTGAATAAATACAGCGTTTCAATTAAATAAATATGACCCATTATTTATATCGGACGGGCAAAATTTTGCCATACCCCATCCTGTGCCAGACCGATCGATTGAAAATATATAGAAAATGGCCCGGCGTCTATGATAAATTGTATACCGCCGTTTTAAGCGATCGGAAGTTACGTAATAGTATTCAAATATTAACATGCTGCCCACAAATAGAGTTGTATTCTCGTCACAACATAGAAATGTGCTCGTCCAATACTCTACTTAGAAATGTGCGCACAGCTGAGAAATAGAAAACAATCGTATATCGTCGAGAAATAAATGTCCCTTAAAATAATCCATTAAAAATATCGATAACGCATTTCCTCTATAGACCACTTTATGTTATAAAAATTTAGGACATCACTCTTAAGTTCTTCGCCTCTCTATCGATGTAAACCAAACATTCTACGCATCCAGGACATCGTACATCCCATTTCTCACTCTCCTACTATTCGCCTTAATTTTTCGTCATAAGTTTTCGCCTTGTTCTTCTCAGGCAAATAGAATTCGAATATAGAGGTTACTCTCATGTACGCGCTACATAACCGCCAACCACCAGGCATCATTTCCCAACAGTGTCTTTTTAAACGTTTCAATGGAAATAAGAAATGCAGGCAACATACAATGGAAGCGAACTAATGCGAACCCCCCTCGAATGCTTTCACAACACTAAAAACAAGACAGTACTCAGAAAATATCAAGAAGCCCACCAATAGTATGTTTTATTACACTGAACACATGAGTATAATCTAATCCATTTGGTTTTTTTTGAAGAAAGAATACATTGATTTAAAGTGGTGAAGTTCATATACACCAATGAAATTTAAAAAAATGTGAGGTTTTAGGGCTCGTCAACGGCAAGGTCAAAATAAAAAAGTCAAATCATAAGCGTACATATTTTTACTATCATCGTTCAATAGGAGAACCTTAAAAACTTACATATTGAACCAATTCGTTGAATTTTCCTCGCGTAGACTCTTTTCTGTTGCCACAAAAAGGAAAAATTGCGAGATAATTATTTTAAATGATGGCATAAAAACATTTTATTGTATAAAAAATTGTTCTTTTCTCACACGATAAAGTTCTTTCAGGAACTATCTCTGATGACAGGATAGCAAGACTGAAGAACTGTGTACAAGGAATTCTGAAATGAACTTACTCCGGTCTACAAGACACCGAAGACGTATCCAAAAATCATGATTATCAATACGCAATAGTGTGAGGCATTCCAAACTGGGAGCTGTCAGTTGCCTGTCGATGCACCACCCTCGCAGCGCACTCGCCGAACGCTCGTCGACATCCCGAGTGACTGCGGAAACTCGTTCTGCCCCCGCGGAGAAACGGCGGAAGGGCGAACCGCATGAATAAATGAAGGGCATAATAAAGTACAGGATTAAGGGCGGTCTTTAGAGCGGACGGCGTGGCGCGAGCTGTAAGGAGCGCTCACTGCTGGGGGAGAGAGAATGTGCGCGCGGGGGCGGGGCGGAGGCGGAGCGAAGCACGGAGTCTCAAGAAAGGGAGGGAAGCGCAGGAGACGCGGAGAAAAAATAGCGCGCCGAAGAGCTAGAAAAGTGGGAATGATACGAAGACGGCGGTAGAGCGTAAGGAGCACAAGCGGGTGGCTGAAGGAGAAAAGGCGGGGTGAAAAACAACGCAAGATTTATACGGCGGCGGGAAAGGGAGAGAAAGAGAAAAAAGCCGACCAAGGCGTGGTACGGCGGTAGGGGAAAAAGCCGTAAGTAGAAACCGGCGCGAGAGGCGCGAGGAGAGGGTGGCAGCCGCGGCAAGAAGTACTACGATGACGCCAGCGCGCGGGGCGGAGTGGCGACGAGGGTAAAGCGGCACAAAAACGATTTGCAGGAGCTCGCTCGCGGTCCGAAAAAAGGAGGGAAACCTACGGCTCCGAGTGAAGAAAATGGAGGGCGACGAAAGCGCGGCGATAACGGAGACGACAGCCGCGTCTGCGGGGGTGATGGTGGCGACGGAAGGGTACGATGGGGGTCTGGAAGGCGACGGCGTGAACGCGTATTATGACGAAGACAAAGGCGTCGTGACGACGACGGCAGAAGAGGCAACGAGGGAAGCGGCTAAGTTGCCCCGGGGAGAAGTATAGGTGCGCCACCGCACCGTGGAGAGGTGTGGTGCGGGCGGAGGATAAGGGCTGATAAACTTGGCGCGTGACGCGAATGCTAGGCCGGGGATTAGAAGCCGGCGACGCCATAAATGCTCCTGCACCCCGCAATCACAGAGGCGGGGAAGGCAGCTCCTTGGAAGGATTCGGAGGTAGCGGAGAAATGTATCTGTTTAGAGAGATCTGGACAATCGAGGGTCAGCGGGTCGCTTGCTTCAAAAGAAGCAGATGTACAACACATTACAACACGATTTCCTCGAAAGACAATTACACAGGACAAGGAATAAAACATGTTAATTTTACTTGTTACTAAGAAAAATATATATACTACAATAAAACATAATTAATTATCACAATAATATCTTCCTCCCCATCGTCACACAAGAACAGAACGCAACGTAGTGACATAGCACATTTAGACTCAATAAAACCGACTGAACAATGTGTAACATTTTATATTATCATAAAAAACATACTAATTCAGATGCTATCAAAACTTGAGCATAGTTCATAATCAAACTGGCTTCATTACACAAATTACAAACACCTACAAAACGAACAACGTTGATGTTTTCCCTTTCAACTAATAATACGCCACATAATGAAAATAATAATAATAATGCAATGAAATAAATACATTTATTACTTCTTTCTGATCCATTCGGTAAAAGAAAAATATATATTTCCTGACGAGGAGAACGACAATAATAATAACTTAAGTATCTCTCCAATTTTACACCAATAGTGGAGAAATGGAGAAATTCTATCCTCACTACTACTATTATAAAATACACCTGTCTCTCGGCGAGAACTTCTGTTTGAATTCCCGTAGAACTATCAATGAAATTCTGCAGAGAGGTATCGTGGAATCGAGAGGTCTTTTTGTAAATTAAACGTCTTAAAAAAATTAACACTTTGTAGGCTGTACGTTACTTTTTATCGTAATTTGAGAGAAAAAAAGACAAATACAAAAATTGAGCCATAATCTACGCATACTTCATACACATTCCCTGCTTGATTTTAGAACGTTTTGCCCTAAAGAATCAGGATATTTTGATTCAAGTATGAATAAAATACACTTGCTATGTGGTTAGGTGCCGTCAGTAATGAGTATCATTAACCAAATCACGCATTTTTATATTGCTGAAGGCTAATAATTGCTAAGTTTGGTTGGCTTTGTTTTTCTCTCTTAGAAATTTTGATACTTGTAACGGTAATTGTAAACATTTCAATAGATACACTTAAAATTCCGTTACAATTAACTCTTTCCTAAGCTTGAAATACAGACCTCCTTGAAATAATCCTCAAGTATGCTACGTCATCATGAAATTAACGGAATTCATAATCGCATTCTCTAAGATTGACATATTTGTAATAATCTATAAGTAACGATTAGACGTTACACATTTTATGGATTCCCCAGAATATATAGATTGATTTTACCAGAAGTCACGGTTTATGTTTGTATTTCCACTTAGTAAAAACAAGGGAGAAGAAATATTCATACGTAAATGTTCCCTAGATTTTTCGTTCCTTTTCTGCATAACCGGACATCACTCAAATGAAGTATCATACGTTCGATCATTTTAAAAGATGGAAATTGACTCTTGGTTCCAGACAAATGAAATCACTTTCAAATTTCTAAATGTAGCTTTTTAACAAATACGCGTTACCTGTTCGTTATTTCGAAATCGCAGCAATTCAGTAAAAAATTGTAAATATCAGTAATAATTTGAGACAGATTACAAAATATTGATGACATTCCAGCCTATACACAAATCCACCTCAATCTGAAGGAAAACCCAAGCCAGGATGCAAAATGTAACAGTTAACAGAACAAATCTACAACATACATTATTAAATATTACAACATTATTCTGACGCATACTACCAGTGTTCTCAGAAGAAGAAAATGAAAAAAGAAACAGGAGGATGTCGCCTTGAGATGGAGGCGCCATAGTCCCCGTGTGCTCGGCGCCGATGATGCAGTGGGGTGGGGGAGGGGGCGGGGGCGAACGGCGGATGGGTGAGTGGGTGGGTGGTCGAGCGGGCGACGACAGCGATGGGCACTGGGCGGCAGAGGGAAGAGGGGCACTATTTAGACGAAGAGCGGAGGCGCGGGCTGCGGGCCACTCGAGAGCTGTGCAAACGTTTTAGGCCGTCGCGCTGAAAGGATCAACAACGGCAGCGGAGGAGGAGGAGAAGGAGGAAGAGGCGACGGCGGCGGCCGAGGAGCAGCAGTGGACGATCGCGTTTCGCCGGTCGTCGGTCGCCGCTTCTGCTGCTGCTCCTGCTTGCTATTGCTGCAGCAGTCGTCGACGCCACTGGCGCTACGTCCACGAGGTCAAACACGTCGATCGGTTTTACCAATTCGCCATGCTCATCGCAAGCGTTTACCCCTGAAGGTGTTAATTCCTCCAGGTTTCTATCACATGCTTTTGTTCTCCAACATTACAACCGCCGTTCTATTTCGCAAACATTCCTGCAACGTATTTCGATTTGACAATGTTTATAAATATATCTTTCTTTCACAGAATCAAATATTACTTCCTAAACATTAAACACATTTCATATCTTGGGTATTAACACAACCGAACAAATATACTACTGTTTAGAAAACATTCGACTGAAATATCAGGGAATAGATGTTTCTCCCACCAGAAGGTAACGGCGCGACAGGCCGCAGCCAACAACTCGGGCGAACTAACCGAAGAAGCAGAAGAAAAAAAAAGTGAAGCTGTCCACAGGAAGATATGCAGGTGGAGGGCAGAGTAGGAGGGAATGCCCACGATGACAACAGTTTTTAAGGCGGCAGCGCAGCCGCCCTCTCGGCGCAACGTGAACAGTTCTGTTGACAAATATAGATAGAGCCGGTATGTGCCGACGTAGTGTGCACACATGGGGGGAAAGCGTCTTGAAATTATAGAAGACAGATTACTTTGCGTGGCTCGGTAGCCGGGATGGGCGGGCGCTGTTTGCGCTGGCAGCACGGGGGCGGCGGCTGCGACGCCACGGCACCCCGGGACCAAAGGGAAGGCGGGGAAGGCGGGAGACGAGGAGTAGGCTTCTCCACGGGGATACTCGGCTTCGACAGTTCACAAACCCAAACAACTGGATGTTCTGGATAGCAAGCGATCACATCTTATCGAGAGGGGGAACACAAGTAGAACGCGATTGGAAATAAAAATATATGCGAAACGGAACGAAAAAGAGAACAGAAGAATTTGACGAAAGAACTAAACAGAAGACTCAATAGACTATAGTGGTCGATGTCTTAAATGAATCGAGTAAGAATAGAAACCGTCAATAGAAAGGCAACGATAGGGAGACTAAAAATTGAAGCGCAAAATCCAAGCGGGAAGGATGCGACGTAGAGGAATATAACGAGTTAATTTAAGTAATTGGCAAAGTAAATTAGATCTCCACACAATACTACATTTACTGTTTATCTTTAGTATTTTTATTTCTTACTCCAAACAGCGACAGTTTTAATAAAAATGTGTCTTACTGCAAGGTCATCTATAATGCCAAGGAAATATAACTTAAAAGTTTTATTATGAATGTTTACAAACATAGACGTAGATAATGATATATAATACGAAAAGACCAGAGAACGTAATAGTCAGATACGATAAAAACGGTACTGAAGTCTACCATACCAACATTATCTGTCCGCAAAATGCTTAATAAATTCCGCGAAATACAAAATAAACCATTCAATATTCTGTACTACAAATATTGATATTGTTAGAGAAAGACATTCGTTACCTGTTGGCCCTGTGGGATAATCTCCAGTGGCCGGAACTGATGTTCGCTACGGGCCTTTTGGAGGGTACGAAGGTGTTGCGGAACGAAATGTTGCAATTTATCAGCAAAATTCAACAATATGGTCCCCTTATGCGCCGATCAATAGAATACGTTTTACCACTCACAGATAAATTTCTTACAAGTTCGTGGTTTCCAAAAACAAATATTTTCTACTTCATTAGAACAGTAAAAAGAATGGATTAAGGCTTAGTGAAAAACATGGCACACCCATACTACCAATCCAGTACATTAAATGAATAAAATTTTTACTATATATCAATGGCAATAGAACAAAAAAATACTAGTCTAATTATTACAAAATTCATGCGAGCGAAGATTCGAGTACTCCGTAGTTGAGGAATAAAAATCATGAAAATTAGTCAAAAAAATAATACACTGAAGTTATTTCGTGTCGCGGGCTGCTTAAAGGGTACACAATGAATCGTAAAAACTGAGACTTGAATATATATATATATACTGTCTCTTATNATATTTGTCTTGATAAAAATTATGTCCTATATTCTTCCAGGATGATTTTTGAAATTCTACAGACTAGCCCGGAACATCTGGATCTCTCAGTCTAGCATATCATCCACGTCGATTTCGATCCCTCACATTACAGAATTATCCACAAAGGATAATTGAAAAATCAACATTAAGAATCTAGTTTTTAAATTTACACTAGTGGTTCTTGAAAAATCAACTTCTCAAATTTGAACGGAACGCCCTCCCGTTTTGTTTCATGTCTCATAATAAGACTTCCATCAAAATTTCAGGCTTCAAAAATATATTATGAGGGTCTCGACAAAGCTTTGAAGTCTGAAAATTTCAAATTTAACAGCTCCGTACCGACCCACAAAAATATATATTTTTTAAATCTGAAACTTGTATGAAAGTTTATTTTTAAACATAAAACAAAATGTGAAGGTGTCCTACCGATATTTTAAAAGTATTTTTTTAACCAACCTAATCACCAATGGTATTTTTGAAAGTAGACAAACTCCCATTTGGAATATACTTCGTAAAAAAATTGGATGAGGAATCCTCTCAATTTGTTTTTGTTTGTTTGTTTGTTTTGTAGTAAATTATGACTTTCATAAAAAATTCGGATTCTCCCGACATTGGAAGAGTCTCAACTCCACGCTGAGAAGAATGAGACGAGGTTTACAACTTGGGTTGTGCTTCTCACAATTCCCCACAAATGTCCGTTCAGTATCTTCAGACTCTCCGCCATCATAACATTCTCCCAAACTATTCCTTTCCCCAAAAATATTGTTAGGTGGAAGATCAATGCCATATGTAGAACTAAGACTTTAATAAAAAGATAAATTCAAGAAAGAAATTTAGCATCTGGTTCGTACAAGACAATAAATTAGCCTTCTCTCATAAAGCGATAAAACTTTCGTACTTTAGGTTTGACGGGGATTTTGACACTCTTCGTACGGCTCAGGATACACAATATCAAAATTTAAATCACAATCCATCATAATTGATTAGAGATCAAATAATCGATCCATAAAAATAGATTTTCATTTATATCGAAATACAACCTCTATAGTTAGTATTAGAAGACATTACATGCATCATGACAAAGCTCTGAAGCGAACTATTGGATATAGACAGCACTAACGTTCAATGAAATCCCTCTGTTCGTAACACAAGTCAATTATAATTATTGATCATCGCATTTATGATAAAATCAGGAGCGAAATAATATTACGCGCCCCAGGAACCAGTGAACTAACAGGTTACACATAGCACATTCCACACACACACAGATAACAATGATGGAGAACGCAATTTCATTCCAGAGTAAATCATTTATGCACAACTTTTTTTATTTTTGTTTCACCGATTACACTTGACACTGTCCACCCAATCATTCTTGTGAAGGGTATATTAACATAGTCATTTTACGCAACAGTTTAAAACGAGGTTGTCAAATCAATACTTGAAAATTCAAGGAGAAATAAACGCAATTGTTCACTGAACTCGCGACTTGCCTTCTGGATAGACTAATGAAGAGAAATAATACAAATAGTATGGTACAACGTTAAGTATTCTATAGTTTTCGTTTGTTACTCGTCAATTGTAAAAGTTTTCTTCAGATACGAAAGAATTTCGGAAATGATGAATGCGTAATTTAGCAGCAAATTTATTTCTCATAATAAATTTATTAGATAAAAAAATTCAGGCGCCTCCCATTAAATTTCACTATACAGTCAAATCTTATAACTAAAAAACACTAACAATCCCTGACGGCCAAGTTTGTTCCACTATTTTCAGCAGAGAGTGAAAAAATAAAACTCATAGTAAAACGAGGATATACAGAACTTATTTTTTAAAGTAAGATTTTCTTATTGTATAATATTTAAGTAAAGAAAGTAGCTGATAATATAGAGAAAAAATAATTGATTTGGGTGAAATTCTTTCTTAGCTACAAATAAGAGGCAGGAAAATAATTTTAATATATTCAATAACACAACACACATCATGATAAGTAATAGCAATGTATTCACCTATTGCCGGAGAGTTACTTTTAAGTTTCAGTTTGTCTCTTCTGGTGTATTAACAAAAATAAATAGTAAAATGTATATTGCCTCAAAACATTTCCACGATAAAGTTACAAAAAATCAAGAACACGTAATTGTGTTATGTATGACTAGAACAAGTGTCTTTTGTAAAAAGTCAGCAATATGTATTAATTCAAATCAAGACAAAACGTCAGGAAATTATGGGAACTATGGTTTTACAAAAAGATCAATAATATCCCAACAACTACTTGTAAGAGAGTTTTGATAGTGATACTACAATTTTAATTTGCTGTAAACTGAAGTCTCGATTATTTCAAAATGATTTTCGCCGCTTTGTCTAGCAGTGCATGCAACTGTCCAATTCCAAGCATGTACGTTATCCTCGTAACATAGTGCATGTAGCCGCGCTCTTACCTAATGACGTCCTGCATTCGCACCCTGAGGTCGTCCGCCCGCGACGACGTGTCTCGGGAGGCGTCGCGCGACGTACCGCTGGTCGCTGAGCCACTCGCTACCGAGCCACTGGCCGCCGAGCCGCGCCTCGCTGAAGCCGCAGCCCCGACGGCGTTGTTGCTATCACCGTGGCCGCCGCTTTCGTCCTCCGCAGCCGCGGTGTGGGTCAGTACCAGCGCCAGAAGGTTCATCAACGCCGCTGCGCACAAGGGTATAAACACGTGAACGCAGGGACTTCCTTCTACTTGTCTAGGACGGAAAGAAGAATATGAAATACTCCAGGAACTACGTCACTAGAGATAATTGGAGAAATTCCAAAGAACGAGGAAGAGGAAGGAAGAGGAAGGAAGAGGAAGGAAGAGGAAGGAAGAGGAAGGAAGAGGAAGGAAGGAAAGAGGGAGGGAGGGAGGAAGGAAGGAAGGAAGGAAGGAAGGAAGGAAAGAAGGAAAGAAGGAAGGAAGGAAGGAAGGACGGAAGGAAGGAAGGAAGGAAGGAAGGAAGGAAGGAAGGGAAAGGGTAGAAAAAGACGAAAATAAGCTAGATAAAGTAGACCCCGTGACTGCACCACGGTGCAATAACGTTTGGCGCAAGCCAGACAGAAAAAAATAAATATAAGTAAAAAATAAAAACGCCTCGCAATTCCTAAAGGCGAGGCAGAGATCTGGAAGAGTTATACTTGTATAGTAAACATTATAGTATATGTTGAATTAGAAAAATAAAAGATAGCATAGAAAAAGTATCTCCGTCGTACAATGCAAAGAGATCTGACTGTTAATGTCGTGTGTCTTACGTAAAATACATGTGTCGTTAATTTCAATTCAGAAATTCCGACACATCAGTTGACAAAACACAGAACGTAGTACATAAACTCGCATTGGTCAACACACTTGAGCATCGGTGAAAGTGTTGACTCTGGAATATAACCATATTTCCAAAAAACTCTAGGATCCTTCACTTCCTGTTAAATAAAATGAGTTTGTTACGGGAAAAAGGATAGAAAACGACGTATGTAAAATAGAATATGGATAATTAAAAAATGTCAAATATCTAGAATTTCCATTTTCAATTTATAAGGCGTCAAATTCACACGAAGACAACTAACACTTAGAATTTAATACCATCATATATGATGTATTTTACACCATATTATCAAAATTAGACAGTTAACATAAGTTGGAAGCTGTTTGGAAGTCGAGCTCCATTTGTTTTATTTCTATTCATATCGATAATAACTCCGAAAAATTCAAGATCTCGCGCTAAATTATGGATACACCTACGTTGCGAATGAACACGGTTGCAACAGGGTGCTAGTGACGAAAGTTTCATATAAGCTGTGTCCCGGAAAACTAATTACCGACTGGATTTGCATAAAATTCAACCAATTCCACACGGAAGAAAAGTCCTATTCTTATTTCACAGTCACAGGTTCAAATTACTTCGGTAAAAAACTATAAAAAGTAGATAAATCAAACTAGACATAAAGCTGGAAGATGTCAATTAGTCGACAATAACCCCTTACAGTATTGGTACCCAAATTTTTTTAGATCCGCTGTTCTTGATCCAGGATGAGTTCCAACGCATATAAGCCATACATAATCTCCTTCAAGAAAATTTCAATCATATTTATGACAAGATTATAACAACATATTACATCAAGCACCAGGATATTTGAAATATTTAAATATAAAAATTGCTACATTGCCTACATAACAAATATTTTCGGTTTACGAGTATAAGAAATTTTTTTTACAAAAGAGACAAACTTTCAAGTTTTTAAAAAGTGTCTCAATAACTAAAACCTTAACATAAACTAAATATTCTGTGCTAATGAACCGTGGTAGGGGCGCCCCGCTGGTAGGTAGCAGCGATGTACACACATTGGGAACCACTGTATTACAGCATTCGTCGAACTGCATCACATGAGTTCTGTCATAAAGAAATCGTCATACAATCATCAAATGGACCCATAACAACACTCAAAACGCCATCACGTTTGCAGGAGAAATCAAAGTTTTATTGTTAACTTCAGCGATAATGCCGAAAATACTTTAAATCGAACTTAGTAAAATGTTTTTGTATCACAGATTGCTCTACGTACGAAATCATGTGAGGTTTGTATTTTTTTTTAAAGGAACAATATTCAAACATAATAATTAATTACCATTCAAAGAGCACCGATCTACATTATAGGTAACACATAGAAGAAATGTTTAAATGAATTCCTTACGATGTTTATATTAATAAATATAACTTTATGTAAATATAAAGAAAAAACAGCAATGGATAATGTAACAATGCATGCTCGTGAACAGACGTGTAACTCGGACGATGAAAATGACATTTTAATTTATAATGGTCATTCCAAGGGTAAGCTACTCTTGTATTCTAGTGAGTTTTCAATACTCTCATCTGTATCCCCAAAACGGCGCGAGAACCTAAATATATGATTCACCGTAATACTCCAATTCTAATATAGATTAAATCTACATAGCATGACAGGAAAAGTCGAACTACAAAACGCCCGAGGGTTAAATATTTTCGCATATTTTGTGACACAAAACAGATTAATTTGAGAAAAAAGTACAAAACAACACTTGCAACACCTTAGTGGAAAATAGATTTTACTAACTCAACAAAACCTGCCTAAAATCTATATTAAAAGTAAGAGGTAGTTCGTTCTTGCAGATATATCAACCACCATAATGGGGAATATCAGCAGTCCGAATTATAGTTTACTAGCTGAGTATCCGCAGCTTTGTTCGCATGAATTCTGTAACGTGCCCCAGCTTTATTCCTTCTCATAGGAGTGATACCATTCATCACCGTGACACCGAAAATTCTGAACTCATCATACCCATCTCTGAGGTGTCACACCTTTTATGTCATATCCTTCCCCGAGGTGCAGGGGTTTATAAGGCTGATTGTGGATTTAAGCAGCTTCAGAAATGTCATTAATAATCTCATCGACCCCGAAATCTATGATACCAACACTAATTATTTTCATTTTCGATTATTTTTAAATTTATTCCCTTAACCAAGGGGAGTATATTCCCTCGTTGGGGGAGATCGTGGGCTCAAGCGAAAATGCTTATCTCTTCTGCGACCGCAAAACGGATGTATTCAACACCGATATCGCACGTATTTGATAATTTAACCTGCCACCTGTTCCCACCCCCACCCAAAAATGCTAGGGGTTTAATATCTAATTTGGACTAATTGTGAACTTGGGCGTCTTTACCCATCTCAACGGCACCGATAACCATGGTTTCAAATATGTTATAGCTTTTTTCATTATTTTCTCACGTCACCATCTTCCCACCCTCTTCCCAATGGTTACCGGGAATGTCTTACCCTCACAGTGCCTCTTGTAAGATAGTCTGTCATATGTGTACGTCAGTCATACGTGGTTGAAATTGCTCGACAATCAAGAGTTAAGGTGGGATACATAGGATGCATACATAAAACATTATAACCCCCATATCACCCTCTTAGGTGGAGTTTCGTAAAATCCTTTCTTGGCGGATGTCTACACCCTAAAAGGAATATACCTGAAATATTCCAAGGTTGTAGACTTTGTAGTGTCTGAGATTTCGTGGCTTTGAAGTGTTTACTTAAACTGTGAAATTTCAGAATTTGTTTACGTAAAGGGATTTTATAGTAAACTGCATCGAGCGCTCTCAAAGCAGCAATTTGCACGCGCACGGTGGTATGCCGTCGGTTCAGAGATGTCATACCTTAAAACTCTTGTAAAATCTAAACTATTTGTCCAAATTTTATGATAAAAAATGACGATTATTATCTTTGTTAAATGCACCAAACAAAGAGTCCATTAAATTTGATAAAGATTGTTTTTTCCTTCTTAAATTACTCACTGAAATTTAAGTATTTCAACACTTCTATTTTTCATAACGTTTTTTCGATAGTTTAGGTTATCCATGCTGCCGCGGACTTTTTTGTAGAACTCTTCGAGGTGACCAATACTTCCACCCATAGTTGTATATCTAACCGTTTAGGCAGCGTAAGTCTGACTTTTCACCCCGATTTCATCGACATTTATCTTCAACGTCATTTCCCATCTTTCTTTTCACACATTTAACAAATTAAAGTTAGCCTAGACACCTAA
Source organism: Laupala kohalensis (assembly GCA_002313205.1). NCBI lineage: Eukaryota > Metazoa > Arthropoda > Insecta > Orthoptera > Trigonidiidae > Laupala > Laupala kohalensis. The sequence continues at coordinate 54,071 of NNCF01137919.1, forward strand.
ACTATCTCTTTGATAAATTTCATCACGATCGGTTCAGTGGTTTAGTAGTGACTAAGTAACAAACGGACACACACGCTTTCGCATTACTCATTTATATATTAGTATATGAAGTATAAATATGAATGAATTAGTATGGATTTCCGGATTGGCGCAGAGCTAACGAATGTTTCGTAAGTTTTTGATTTTGGTAGCACTTCGTGAGCTATTTGTTTACTTTTTTGCGATACATATACTTGTCCCAAATAGAAGGAAAAAATGCTGAAAATCTCGCCTTAGTTGATCCGTCATCTTTCGAAAGTTGATGAACATAGATCGAAGACGAAAAACTCAATTTCTCTCGCTCCTAAGTTTTATCAATTCTTATCTTCCAAAATATTGTAGAAAATAAATTATTTCGTTAGAACGCAGCACTTTAGAAGTGAGCGTACAGCCAACCATTGGTTTTCAAATTTGTTGCATGTAGATTGGGTTGGTGCGAGAAATATGCGATAGGATTCAGTCCAAATAATTTAACTCTCATATATTTCTTAATATTCTATAAAAAACACATAGTTTAATAGAATACTAAGAAGATAGAAGACAATCAGAAAAAGAGATTATTGATAATTTTCATGTATTTCGTTCATTGGAATATACGTGTAAGATCTAAGGAAAAATTTATAGAACAGCAATAACTGCATCAGGTTTCGACAAAAGTTATAATTAGTGTACTCCGCGTTTTAATGTACGATAAAGAAAACAAATCATCTTATGCATGATTGAAACGAAAAATTTCTCAATAATCTTTCTTCTTAACAATCAACAGGTAACACCAGAAATGTTATTTACAGTATTCGAAAATTAAAAAAGACAACTCAAAGCATTAAATCACGCGAAGATTCATAAACATTAGTTTTATAAATAAATTTAACACTTCCATTTCAACAATTACACGAAAGAAAATAAAGTACAAGACTATTTTATAAAACGTATCACAGCGAAAGACTGCACAAAACTTATTTTTCCTTCGTATAACCTTTATTTTTCTAGGTCACTATTTAAAAAATGAATAAATGTTTGTTGTCAACAATAGAAACTAAAATTGTTTAATACTGATAATATCTCTAGAAGCTCAAAGAACTGATGTCGAAGAGAAACGCCCTGATTCCTCGTCAAAGCAGCAAGTGCGACCTAGTGAGCGATCTTTGAACTACGTGGAATCGTTCAGATACGCGAGCATACTCAAATAGGAATGTTGTGATGATTGTAAATATTTCGATTAATGTTTTAGGATAATTTTAGTTTATTATTAAAACTAATGATTTGTGGGTGGTATTAGGGTAATTAAAATGAAATGTAATAATATTTGCCCATATTAATTGATTTAAAATATTAGTAACTTGAGGCATTATTCTACAACATACAACGACAATCAAGTTACCGTCGGTTTCAAGGGAGAAATTATTCATAAAAAACACTGAAATATGTTTGTCAAAATAATTGTTAAGAGGAGTGTGTTTTGGGCAGGAGCGACTTGGCCTACAGCGGTAATGACTTGACATAAGTAAACTACTTTTAAACGTATCACGTTTCCAAAAATATTTCACCGAAACATAGAATAAAGACATGATAGATAAATAAACTATTAGGCAAATTAAATAGGTAGCTAACTCATGTACGCAATAAAAAATATACTTAAGGTAACTCTGGAATATTAATATTATGTTCGAAAGATAATTCTCTAAATGGGATGAAACTTTCTGATCACTTTTTAAAAAAAGCATTGTCGATCACTCAAAGTTCATCCGATAAATCAATTAGATTCCCGCGTGTAAATATAAAATAAACAATTTGGATTACGTTTTAAGTACTGAAAAGATAAAATTTAAAATATCTATTCCGAAAAACTGGTTATTTTCTAAAAAAAGTTCATTTTTAGAGACTGGCAGTACGGAGCTGTGGAAGAAAATTATGAGTTCATGAGCAGATGATTCAACAATTATAATTAACAATTTTCTGTAGGCAATTTCCTGTGTTTAAACAATACGAGCGAATAAATAAAATTTTCATGAAGCTTTTTCATACATATTTTCCTTCACAAGATACAGAAGTACAACTTCGCTACATGTTATGCTTCATAAGCTACCTCAAATCACAACACAAAAGTTCTCTCAGTCACAATATCTTTTCAATCAAGATAATTTTATTTTGTTTCCCGAAAGGAGAGTGATCCAAATTCCCGATCTTTACTTAACGCACAATCTGAACAACTAGTATAAATGTTAAAGAATGTTTTCTGTCCAAAAACACAGCCCACATTGGAGCGTTACGTGGAACAGCCGATTTTTCTACTTGATTTACATAATAAAAGTAGGAATATTATTTCAATCCGACTTCAACATCTCCAGTCGAATGTCGGACCACTCCGCAGAACGACCCACGAAGTTTCGACAAAGTAACAATTCGTCAAATGTTTCCCTCGCCACATACGCCGAATAACAGACAAGTTTCGCCTCTTTACTATTCCGCGGCACAAATTCTACGGCGTCGACTAAACCGCCGCTGACGGCCGACACTGTCGTATTCGATCGTCCTGACTCCACTCGTTCGAAAGCTCTCCGACATCCACTCACACCCTTCGCCGAAGGCAATGGAATGTGCGGGCAGACAATCAGGGTTTGTGCGCTAAAGGATACACGCGGCAGTCAAATCCGCTTCAGTAGAAAAAGGAGAGGAAGAGAAGAAGAATACCAGTATCCTCAGCGTCGCCCAAACCTCTGTGGCGAGTTGTCCATACATTCCTAGCGACACTCTACTCCCCCTCCTCCTTACGAGCACAGTACCTCCAGTATCAGCCACGAAGAAATCAACATTCGCGAAATCGACTATCATTTTGAACATGAAATCTAGTGGATTTGAAATAAAAACTGAGTCGTGTTTTTAATAGATAGTACGGGGAGTACCATCTTACGAGTTCTATGTAAGCAGTGCCGTGGAGACGGAGGGGAGTGATACATGAGTTAAAGGAAAAATACCACCAACTTGTCACGTTTCAACTCAGAGGAGGGGGCCCACAAGTAGCAATTATTGATGATCGTTAACTGTGTTAAATAATAAATACAATTTAGATTTGTTTGTGTGTTGTAAGAAACTACATAAATTAAATATTATCTCATTCATTTATTCATCAAGTAAATGTCTATTTTACAAGCTACTAAGNATAATAAATACAATTTAGATTTGTTTGTGTGTTGTAAGAAACTACATAAATTAAATACTATCTCATTCATTTATTCATCAAGTAAATGTCTATTTTACAAGCTACTAAGTAATATAGATCTACTATATATGCGTGTAAAAAAAGTAATGAAATACTTTTGTACATTTACTAAAGCCCATTGATTGGGGGAGGTGTGGAAGGGCTGGGACTCAAATTCAAAAAGTGCCTCTGGTCTCCGACATTCTCTCGGTAACCCTGTATGTACATATTACTCACAAATGAGCAGAAGTCATGCCATGTATGCAGTATCTTCACCAAATACTAACGGAAATATTCTACACTGATATCTCGGCGAAATTTACTCTAAAACTAACGACCATATACGTAGCTGAACTAAAAAATGTATGCATAATTTATGCAAATCTTATGCATCATTTGTGGTATTTTGATTTCCATAAATAAATTGGCATAAAATACACATTACTTTCAGATGATTTCCCCTTCAGAATATTTTTGTCACCGGAGTTATTAAATTCATCTATCTACTGTTGCAACCAACGACGTCATTCAACAATTTTGAATATGATGGAAATATAAAAGAATAAACAAATATCACTATACACATTTTCTGAATGTATATTTTCCCATACTAACATGTGACAAGATGCAACAAAGTAATTCTTAATTGTTGTTAATTATGTACGCTGATCATAAAATGTACACAGTAAATAATCGGATACCATTGACTACCGACAAAAATCTGCGACTTCTAAAAAAAGCAATCAATTTCCAAAAATACCTTAGAAAGATAACACAAAAATAATCTCTCATGGACATTTATCCATATATAGCACATCAAACTACTACAATCCTTAACCTTTTTCCACCATCTCGGTCGCAAGGAAAAATTATCATGTTCAAGGGTCTAGGGCAAATATTGGCATACAATCCTCGAGCATTCCGCGGTAGTTCCAGCCGAAAGTCGCCCGGCGCATTCCTGGCGCCGCCACTCGTAAGCCGCCCGGCACACAAGACGCCACCTTGAGCGATGCAAAATCAGCCCTCTGTTGCCATCCACAGCTCTCCACGTCACAAGAGGAGGCGTTTTCGACGAAAAAGGTGCACGGCGCGTCCGACTCTCCATTCTCACGAAACGGACGGCCCGCGTTCTCTAACACCCACGTAAATACATACAGGATTACTTCGGGGTATGAATTGTTAAAGTCAAGAATGAACCAACTTCTTTTGGACACTGGTTTCTTTCGAGTACTTCTTTATTTGCGTCAGAATGAAAGCTTGTTGTTCACGGTCGCAGACTATGGAGAGTTCATGGAAGTAAAATGTAGAAAGTGTTTATAACTAAGAAAAAAAAATTTCGACAGATGTAAGTAGTACAATATTGATGTTTGTTGGATGAAAATGTAATATGTTGATGTTTTGATACATTTAAAAATACACAAAAAATTAACGATAAATAATAATACCTACGCTGAAGATATTACACTACGAAAATATCAGTAAATGAAAACACTAGTCTTCCAAAAGATGCATCTCAAAAGAAAAAGGGTTCCTTTCTTTTCCTATTTCCTAAAGAAACTGAAACAGCGTAACTCGTATCAGTTTCAAAAATCTAGACGCGCACGTACCCTCAAAGGATTCTAAGAAATTTTTCGGATTTTGGACTGCCCAGATATTTGAGGTGACATGTGAAGTCCACATCAGAAGACGGTCACTACTTCGGTAAAATACTGAGTCTGTATCAGTTTCTTGACGTTGACGAGTCCTAAAGCCCCACAAAAAAATGTATCAGTTTGCACTAGAAAACTCCATTTATTTATCGGACACCTCACTCTGTTAAATAAAAATGTGTAACATTGTGTTCCAGTTTCGCATTCTATAACATTTTTAAAGATAATCCATAAACTTTCCTCTTGTAATTGGAGACTATGAGACGGGAGTACATAAGCTCGTGCGTACAGCTCATAGTACTTCTCACCTCGATGAATGATTAATAACGGACAATGCCGTTCTAATGGTGTAGACGGCAGAGTCCCACTCACCGTGTATTAAAAAAATCTTCGGGTAGCAAGAAAACAACCACAATATGATTTGAAGTCGGAGATGGAAAAATTAGAAAAAATACATTCTTTAATCGAAATTAATGCAGATTCTTGAAAACAAATGTAGATATACAAAAATACTTGAAGGGAATAATGACAATTCGTTCAGTGGAAAGATGAAATGTGAGAACTTCGAGTTGCATGCTCCAGTAAGATTTGATAAGTGGGATAGATTTAACAAATTTCTGAATGGTTTTCTATGATAAATGTATTAATAAGCTACTCGCGACAAGATATTTAACAAAAAAAAAACTAAATTAGGAGAACTTCTCACAAAGAAATCCACTCTAGTTGTACTCTTCTCAAATCTAGAAGAGGTTTTTTCAGAAGTAAAAGAATCACAAATAATCTGTACACGAAAAGTTTGAAAAGAGTGATTCAAAATATTCCCATTCACATAAGCTCAATAACGTACCTGCTACAACGTCCACTGGCAAATTACCGCCACTACCGCACCCACCGCCGCCTCCTACAGAAACGGATCCACCACCGCCACCGCTACCACCACCGCCAACGCGGGAACGTTCTGGTATCAGAACCTGCAACACAACGACAAAAAAAAAATTAAAAAGGATTCAGTGAATGCAAAATTGAAATAAACATACAAACATTAGGCAAAGAACAAAAATTTTGTCACAGAAACAAAAAAAAAAGGTCAAACACTGCTAGTATACTATTGAAGTATTTCCTATATTTAGAATAAATTTTACTGTATCGCAAATATTCGAATTAGCCAGATTAATGGGCACAAGAAAAGTTAACCGCAATCGCTGCTGTAAGGCCCCGTCCAAAAATCAGAGCGCATTGGCGTCTAGATTTTGTAAATGTTTGGTAATATCAAAAAACAAAATCTATTAACTATCCATCTTATAACATTAATAATTAGTTGTAATCCTATAAAATTCACATTTTATTTAATGTACACATTTATTTTAGGTATCCACTTAAAATAATCTACACTCTAAAGAACCCTCAACAGAACTGCCATGGAATGTCTTAGGAACAACGTGTAACGTTACCGCACATCTGTTCGTCCTCACAATATGCGTTCAAAACTGACGTCTCTCTCCTTGCCAATTTATTGTAACATTTCACTACAATTACGTGATAAAAGTATGTTTATAAAAATGGATTATTTTCTCCCAAACTTAACCTATCACTTTTTTTTCAATAAAACTATTAGGTAGAGAGATCTGATTATGTCTTCAAAAGGAAAAACTAGGGGGTGAGAACCTGCATGAAAAATTTTCAAATACTCATTTCAATACACAGAAATATATTTTCATAAAAATATTTATAGGAAAATTGATTTTTTATGATTTCTTCTTTGTTCTGCACCATAAAATCTACAAAACATCACCTAGTACTTTTAAAACAATTTTTCCATCGCAGGCCAGAGTTATCAAATATGAAATGATGAAGATAATCCCAAAACAATTCAATGATTTTAAAAATTGTTTTGATGACCGACATACGTAATCAAATTGTAAATTATATAATACATGTAGAATTTATATCATTAGACTCGCAATAAAATAAGGAAATTAATTATTTTGTAATCACTTTGTTTTAAATTGTATCGCACGACATTCAACTTCACATGACGTCATGAAAGCGAGTCACATTTAATATTATTCACCGACTTCTCTCTAACAGAACTTTGGAATGTGCTTTGTCCAGCACAACACCCAGAAATCAACTCATGCACATATAATTATTGAATACAGCTTTGAGGCAGGTATTAACTACTACTATATTTTTTTTTCTGATTTGCGCATGTTGAGGTTTTTACTTCGGTAAGATAGATACTTCCAAGAAAATTTGCGTTGCCTCCCTCATTTAACGCTATTATTGTCCATCTTATTTTGTATAGTTCAATTTTCTCAAATAAAGGTATCAAACATGTTATGATTCAAAGTCTGCCATCAATCAAAAGATGAATAATTTAATGCGAGGTAGCTTTTAGCTGACAAGACGCACAAATTATCACTATAAATCCCATCGCGGCTTAACTATCAATGCACATGTACAAAGCGTTAGCATCTGGGGAAAGAAATCTCCCTCCAAGTGAAGCTATCTCCCTCCAACAGAACCCTCCTACGCTTCGCGATCCATCGAACGCCCTCTCCTGTCTAGAATGGTTTTCAACTGTTGAACAGACAGCTGGAGCTCCGAGCACCGACTACGGCTCCCAGCCGTTCCCACAGGTGTACGTACACGTCGGAGCGCTACAGCGACGAGGGAAAAATACGAAACAGCGGCACAAACGGGAGATTGTTTAATCACTCCCGGGAACGACCGCCGAGGGGCAGGTACGAGTCGAGAGGGAGTGCATAGGCTTCTGGCATTGCATGTACGCACTTCAAATGCACCCTGCGACCATCATGTCCATCACGTTTCACTCATCGTTAGGAATAACTTCTCTCTACATGTAGGTCGAGGAACCGAATCCTACCACGAAATGAGACATGGCTGGACACAAGATAGATTGCGAACTAGTGATTCACAGCGGAAATATGATCGTGTTTGTTAAGATGCTCGGGTTTGTTAAGACGGAACTTCTGAAGTGCCACCCTTGGTTCATACGAAACTATCTCGTTCTCGAACACAATACTCGCAATCGGAATAATATTCATCGTCCGGGAGTGTCAACCGCACTTTGTCAAAAAGGGCCGTATCGTTCGGGAATCGTTCTACATAATTCCCTCCCCAAAAAGAAAGATATTATTAAATTGAATCTCTTCAAGTCCGCTGTTAAAAGCTACCTCCTGCACCAGTGCCTATACAATCAAAAATAATTTATTAAATGTATTATTATTAAATGAAACATGGGGATGAAGGGGAAAAAACGTAGAAACATGCAAATCCGTTTCTATTATACCCGAGACACGTCTATCAATATGACGATGTAAAAGTTTAGTGGTGTTAACAGGCCATAGTGGAGAACAGGTAAGAACATAAAACACAATTTTGCTAGGGATCAAATTAAATTGTAGGAAACAAATCTCACGCATCCGAATCATCTCCGATGTTTTCTGTACGAATAAATATACTCGAAATTATTTTAGAATCCTTCGCAAATGTGCATTTTCAATTCCCGAATTTAACTTCACAAAACATTTATGGTCGTTCCAGTTTCATTTGACTAATACGCAGATGGGTAAAAAGAAAACACGAGATCGCCAATCATCCATGTGCCTGCCCATCCTTGGAGAGAGCGAATGTCAACTCGTCCGTTGCTTACTCATGCATGTTCGTCCTGATCCCATCACATATGATCAGAAACATTACGAGACGGGTAAACAAACTTTACGAGGAATAGCAGGAGGATAGAGGAAAAGACAACAAGAGTATAGTGGCAATGGACAACAGATACCGAAGATATATCGAACGTGCCAGAGAAAAGGATAATAGCAACATTGTAACAGAGGTGGTTAAGGTGACATGTGCTTTGTCGAATGTGTCGAAGACACTGGTTTGAGCAGATGGAATCACACGATGGGTCGGGTGATACAGAATATATTGGCAGCAGACTCGGCGACGGCAATGCGGAGGGCGGAAGCAGTAGCGGCTGGGTCTGCCAGCACTTTGCGACGCGTCCGGTCAAGCGCAAAGGCGGGCACGCGGCCGGCACAGACGAAGATATTCATAAAATTCAATCGTTCAAAAAAGAAGGGAGTTTGACTGAGGGCGCTTTGCATGCGGGGCGATGCGATAAATCGGCGCCACCCCTCCTGCATACATTCGCCCTTTCGCAACCCCTGTAAGTGTGGAGAGGGTGGGGGGAGAGGGCAGTGGAGCTGCCCCAACTGGCCATTGCAGCGCGTGCTGTCGCTCATAAATTCCCACAGGCAGCTACCACTCACTAGTATACGGCACTCTACGGCACCGTATGGCAACAAAACTACGAACGAGGGGCTCCAAAGAAAAAGTTACATCTTTCATAAGAAAAGTGTGAACCCCTTTACTCTAACAAAATAGCAATAAAGTAGATACGTTATCTCTTCACGAGCGAAATTGGAACATCAAAGTAACAAAATATTTTCGCGAAGTAACATGAAAATACGTCATTGTCTCGCACAAGTTCCGTACTCTACCGGAGCAATACAGCAATTTAACGAATCCTCACGGCTCCTCACACTTTCAGTACATGTAACGAATCCTCACACTTTCAGTGCAAAATTCAAACGATATGTGGTTTACACGTGCATGGAACGTTTCCTGCATTGTTTTAGTTAATGAATAACGCTCGATTATGGCCAGTATTTTTTACGTGCAATGAGATCACCACCTCACATACGTTGAGTGTGATATGCCCGTCGGTGCAAGACGGGTTGCCGTCTGGGCGCTCAAAAACAAAATCCGTATTAGCACTCAGTGCAGGACAATGAACACGTACGATTGTATTTTGGCTCATATTCGTGTACGTTCACCAACATCACTGCTGATGTTCATCAATAGTAATCGGCATCCCCATACCGGAAATCTTCTAAATTGGGTTATTTGCTTTCATTAACTAATATGATTGGACAAATAGTGGCTATCGACTGTCCAACCACAATCGGTTCTTTCAACATTTACTCATCAAATCTCGATGTCTAGAATGCGTCCAGACACTACGCATCGAAGCAGACCGTAGTACAGGCATGATACTATGACATGGACGGGAGTATTCTATTCGGAAGACCGGCTAGCTCACGCTACGGGCGTCAGCCATCAATAACCACCGCGGACAGGCCTGTACTGCTCGACTGCTGCGCCACCGCCTCCTCCTCCTCCTGCACAAGCTCAGCGCCAGGCCATCCGTCTTCCGGCCATTACCTTCACAGCCTCCCGTAGCACCGACGATTCCCTCTTCCCCGTAGCTATCATCCAGGCTCCAGCCCCGAGTCGGGATACGGTCCATTGGGCCGGTTTGGCGCAATCGGTCCAGCTACGAGGACATATTCTCCGAAGACCGCTTTACGAAGGCGCGTACGTCAGGGGATACAAGAAGGGTAGGATATTTTAGATTTAAATGTTCTTCACGTAATTAACACATATTGCGTTATTGGTACGAATCAAGAATACGGTAGTTGCTCTTCACGCCACTAAGAGAATACAAACACTTGAAGGATATTTAAGTTACATTTATTGTGTTAGTAAATTGATTATTGTTGGTTGATTCATGATGACATCCTCAATAAGTTTATTTATGTTGTTTCGTTTATACTGTAACGATATTGTACAACAAGGTAAGAATAATATTAAGGAAGGTAAAATAGGAAATTTTAAGACGCAAAGTATTTTACGAAGTATTGTTTTCACAACAAAAATTTGGGGATGAAGGGAACGTAGAAAGAAAAGATGCTATATAGCACTTACGGCAAATACTGCATCAATAACTATTCAAGCAAATTTCAAAGGCGAAAGACCACAATGTTGTGCCACACTTTTGAATGGAAATATTTTTCCATTTTCCTTACTTCCAAATTATAATAATGAAGTAGTCAAAACAATGCAAACGGAATTCTCAATACAACATTATTCACAAAATTAACTGAATTCTAAAATAAAAGTCGGTGAGTTCGTAAAAAATTTTACTTTGAAAAAACCAACAACAACAAACAACGAAAACTTCGTCGCGTTCTTTTTGCAATTGATTCCTTA
>NNCF01137919.1:65306-102238 GCA_002313205.1 Laupala kohalensis
AATTAAAAAATTTACCCCAACCTGGTATTTTGGAAAAAATCCGTGTCAAACAGTTTTACAAAGTCTACCTTTCTTTGAATGAGGTATCTCGACGTCTCTTATAAAATAGATTAATATTGGATTTCGAAAGATAATCCAGTTCTAGAAAAGGTTAGCATTTATTTGAGAAATAAGTATGGCTTTTTAATTAACTCGTAATATTGTGTACATTATCACTTGATAATAAACAAAGTAAATGTGAAGAACTACACAATTCTCGGATAAAATACGCGAACGCAATGATATACAGATTGGAAAATTTTGTACCTACCGAACGGTTGGTAAGTTCTTTAATATAGAGGTTGTTATGTAAAAAAAATAATTCGATAGGGCGAAGTCCTTAACGAGGTCAAAGCGAGTGTATGCTAATAAAATTGAATTATATGGAATGTCTGTGGAATCGAAATCGAACAAAGAAATCGATGAAGCTATTTGAAATTTCAACGAACAATTTCTTTTAAGGGTTATTGCAATTAAAATTTATGGTTAATATTGATGAATTACAAGAGCAGAGAAACAATTATAATTGGCAGCTAATCAAGAGATGTGAATCTTCACTTGCATGACTATTGACTGTGAAGCTTACGAACGTGTCCGTCAGAGTCCGCCACGTGACGCAGACAATCCACTGATGAATTATATACGTGACTGAATCGTAGAAGCAAAATTGAATTAAGGCTGTGAATAACATTGTTTTCATGTACATAACCTAAAAGTGAAACGAAAACTAAGAATTCAGACGTCTTAACAATGAGTTTTGTTTATTTTTCTGTAAAGTGTATTTTTCTTCTGTCTGGATTTTAAAATTATTCGTAATTACGTACATATTAGCATACAATACTGAAAACTGTGCGTATTTTTGTAGGTTTTCTTCGTGATATTTAATTTTTTAAATAAGCAAAATTGAATACTTAATGTCACAAAAATAGAGAAATAATATATTCTCAGCACCAATTATTATTTTTTCAATGTTGATGAATTTTTTGTACGTTTGTTTAACAATGCAAATAATTTTTTATTCTGTTTTACATGTGAATTGTTTAAAAAAATTTAATGTCCAGAAATGATTGTTTCAAATTTAATAATAAGTTTCTTTTCAAATTTTGGTGCAACACCAAGTAGTTCAGCTGGTAACAAAATAAAGATAAGAAGAAAACGTTATCGGTCAACTATTAACCTACGGGAGGGGGAATAATTAAAATAAAATCTAGTACGAAAAATAATTGACACAATATACAAGTAATCTAAATTCGAGAACTTGAAAGTTTTCTTCCTAGTATATTTTACCAATAAAAATAGTTAGATGAAACCCTTCCAATTACAAACTTCTGCTAACAGAGATACTTGCATTCCCAAAGGAATTTGCAGTATTTCATAATTTTAGGTAGAATCTTAATTAACTGTTTTTCGGATAACAAGCCAATATTCTTCTCTTTCTGTTCCAGTGACAAAAAAAAACTAAGTTGAAAATAAAAATGTGACTATTTCCTCGTACTAATAATAGAATGAATAGTTGAATGATTAGTATTGAATACATTACAGAGAAGCGAGATAGATCCGTGAAGATACATAAAAGTAACTACACAGTAATATATTTTCAATAACTTAAGAAAAATACAAGTGAGGTCAAAAAAGAGATGTCAGATATCATCAGACTTTCGAAATATAGTTTTATAGGTCAACGTTCGAGTTACAGCGTATTCTTATAAAAATAAGACTCAGCTTCGTCAATATAGGATGACACCTTCATATTGAATTCTAAGAGTACTAGAAGTTACTCTAGATTGCTATAGTACAAATAATACTTCTATTCCTCTCGGTGTATGGCTATATTCTACAAAAAACGTGGAGCAACTAACACTGATTCTTGGAGTCACGAGTTATAGAGACAAAAATTGCAAGAACACCTATGCGCATTAACAGGCCATATTTTCATTACGTCAATAAACGTCAGAGCAGAAACATGGATTTTCTGAGCTCAATGCGGAAGAGTTAAAGATATTGTCTTTACGAATCAAATTGTGTGTACTTTGTTCACAAACTCAGTTACAGAAAAGGCGATAGGGAAAAATATGGTATATATAATCATGGAAATTCTGAACTACGCTCCACAATCTACAATGTCCTTTGAAAGCTAAATAGTCTTTTACCTAATTGACAGTTCACAGTTACCATTCAAGATTGCAAAGCAGCAACGTATTTATGCCCCTAATATTAAGGAATAGCTTAAAAAATTGAGGAAGAAAAATGTTTCACAAGACGGCAAACACAATAAATTAACTTTAACAATTTAATGTAGCTCGACTTTAACAATTCAATGAAGATAATCTGAAATTCATGTTTTGATTACTTCTATAATTCAGCTGAGACCATCGAAGGCAATTGGATTAAAATATGAAGACAATAGGATAAACTCTCTAACAATAGTAAAGAAAAATCGACAATTTTATGCAATTCCTCCGGCGCCATCTTACACGGGACGGTGAATTGCCGTTTGCTCCATCTGGTCTACGGCACTGATCAAACGGGAAACGACGGAAGAGTCCATGAAAAAAAGCAAATAGAGCATAAATCAATCCATACGCAATTCTAGGAGGTTCCGTCGAACAGATGTTACTGCATTTGAATGAAAGTCAATCGCCGATCGAATTTCCAAATCAGCGGTGCGCGATGATCTGGAAGCGGTGCGCAAGAGGAGTCAGGGAAAAGATAGTTGATGTTGCGTTAGGATGGGAAACAAGGGAGGGGAAAAAGAAGTAAGCGAAGTGAACATACGATGAGGACGAAACTAGTAAGATGACCGAAGTACGAAGTGTTCTTTCTTAAAGTTTTCGGCTAGTACTTCATCGCGTTATAAGCGAGAACCAAGCACGTATTTCAACAAAAACTATTATTTCCTTCGAAATCTTTATGAAGAAAAAAAAATGGTACTCATAAAATTTCACACACAAATATTAACGTTTAAATAATGTGACTGATGTTTTCAGAGAAATGTAAATCTTATGTTCAATAACTATTAAATAAAGTTTAACTTCGTGTTAATTTTACAAATATTCAGTTGAGCTCCCGTGACTTGACTCTCGTATGTATTTCAATATTTTGCGTATAAAGCATCCTATAATTCCCAGAGGTAAATATTGAAACAGTTTTGTCGCATTCAGTAGACGGATCATGAAAGCGGAATGTCTAAAAATAACAAAGTTCTCCGTTTTGAAACAATAGTGAATCAAATCATGCATGGTAAACAAAATAAATCGCAATCAGTGGCGGATCTATGGGGGAGGGCTAAGGGGGCTATACACCCCCTCCCCCAATTGGACCTGAATTCTTAACAGATAAAATTGAAGATGAAAAATGGCATTTTTGTGAGTTACCAGATTAATAATTGTTATTGTTATCAATACTATATTTATTATCGTTGATAATATAATTGTTATAGTTAATATAATTGTTATTAATAATACTAGATTGTTAATTATTTAATTGACGCACTTTATTTAAAAGTAAAACCATAAAATAAAATGTGTTGTAAAACCATAGCTTTTAAACAAAAATGCTCCCCGGTTAGCTCACCCCCTCGATTACGGTCAAGATCCACCACTGATCGCAATACATGTTCAATAAATCGCAACACGCGCGTTAGTACTGTGAAACCCAGGAAAGTGAAGAAGGATAGTGGGAAATGTTGAAAAGCTACGCCAAGCTAGTCTCATAATATTTTTACTTTCCAATCACACATTGTGTATAAGAAAAGCATAGTAATCGGTCGAAAAAAAATTTGATATCTCTTCGGATCTTTACGAATTGGCTCCAGGACAGTCTATTTTCAAATTTGGCGATGATGTCCAATGTCGTATGTGTACGTATGATGTATGTATGTATGTATGTCCCTCCCAGAGGACACCACCTTATCGAAGCACTGTCCGTGCGGGTGGCGAGGGTTTGCGTGCTCTGTCGAAGCTGAGGGCTATGCTGGCGGTAGCGTAGCTACTGGCAGGGTCTCCCAAGCCGGGCAGGTCTCAGCTCAGGAGCCAGACGAAGTGTGTCCCACAACGATCTCTCAATGCCAACCAGGCACTCACCCTTCCTTTCCCTAGATATCCCTCCTTCCCATTAGAACCAACTGCTGCCCTGTAGTTCGGGATTGGATTTTCAAAGGCTCTGAGAACGCACTCTAAAGAAACCGGTCGCTATACTTTAGATCCTGTCAAGTTCTCTTGCCGAATCTGCCAAAAAGTAATAGTTGATGTCAGTGTGATAGAACAGCAATCCTATACCACTCAAATCAAATCATTGCAAATAAACTCTCCAAAAAGTCTGCTGGCGATGGCTCTGATGGCGAAGTAGGAAGGCTTAGGTTGGCTCAAACCATAGCTGTCGGCTGCACAGTAGCGGCCTAGGTGTGATGGTCGTATTCTATCAGATCTGAATAAATGAAGAATTCGGTCCTGCCTTGGTGTCTGAGCAGCCTTATTCACGGACAGCACTGCTCACCCCTGACGGGGAAGGGTCTAGAAAATGTGACCTAAACATTGCTCATCCAACCTAATTCTGTCTGGCAGTCCGCGGCCAGAAAGAACCTCTCTTGCGGACGAAAAACTAAAAAAACTAAGAAAACTAAACCATTAACGATTGCTACCTGGAATATAAGAACGCTTTTGGACACGGACGATTTACGACGCACGGATACTATCAGTAGACGTACTGCTATAATAACCAAGGAACTACAGAAATATAACATTGACATAGCTGTCTTACAAGAGACTCATTTGAAGAACTTTGGCCAACTTAGAGATAAAAACCGGGTATACTTCTGGTCTGGTAACCAGGATGACGAGCCCAATCAATATGGCGTTGCTATTGCAGTAAAAACAAACCTAATCACAAACGGCATTGTTTCCCAGCCGACATGCATTAATAATAGACTGATGAGTATTGATATATCCGGTAAAGATTCACAAACAACTTTTATAAGCTGCTACGCACCTACCCTTGTTTCAGAAAATCAAACCAAACAAATATTCTATGAGCAACTGAAGAATATGGTTGATAGTGTACCAAACAAAAATGGTATTATTATTGTCGGAGACATGAATGCCAGAATAGGGAAAGGTGGTGATGATAACTGGAAGCGCATCATTGGAAATCATGGCATAGGACAGAGAAACGAAAATGGACAACTACTGCTCGAATTCTGCTCTGAGAAAAACTTGTGTATTGCCAACACACGATTCCAACAAAAAACATCACATAAAGGGACCTGGAAACATCCGCGTTCTCAAAAATGGCATTTAATTGACTATGTCATAGTAAGATCAGACAGTATTAAAGATGTGCTGAGATGCAAAAGCATGCGCGGTGCTGAGATGCAGAAGCATGCGGGTAAAAATGTCAACGAAACAATTCTACCCCACAAAATCAAGACGGAGAAACTACAACATCCAAGACTTAAAAGACAATGTAGTCAAGAAGAAGTTTGAGGAAAATTTAATATGTAACTATGATGAAAATGACTCAGTTGAAACTTTATGGAGCAAATTTAAGGATGGTTATAGGAAAGCAGCGGAAAAGACCCTCAACACAAAGAAAAGTAACCACCGGGATTGGTTTGATGAGTCAAATGAAGACATAGATGAAGCCCTGAAAAAGAAACAAGCCACTCACACCAAATACTTGTCCAATCCAACTGAAAATAACAAGAAAGAGTACCAACGAGCTAGACATCAGTGACAACGTGAAGTGAGAAAGATCAGAGATGATTGGTGGGTTTTTTTATCAAGCAAAAATATATGAAAAGGTAACAAAACAATTACCAAAGTTAAGAGACCTCTACGAGGAAGGTCATCATGGAAAGGAAACATCGACGGAGACGAGCGAGAGGAAATGTGGGACGTTACGGGGCAGGGACATGACAGGGTGGACCAGACGCCATGGAGCGGAGCGCCGCAATTCAGTACCAAAAAGGGGGGAGAGAGATTTATTTTATGGGTCCACGTCGTAGTAGGGGGAAATGGCTTTTCGGAAACGGAACGGTAATTTCACACTAACGCGCGTCCGAGAATATTGCAAACGCACAAACGCATGTAGTGCAATAAAACTGCACACATGAATATTCCAGACTAAAAGCTGAGGGAAATGTTGTTTTGGTAAAAGTATGGAGGGAATATTGGCAAACATGGAGTGACTGCAGGCAACTTGAATTCAAGACAAACCGGAGAAAACTCGTAACAGGGACAAAGCAACAGAGATAATTCACATAGTGTGCCAAGATTAAGCAAAGATAGAAATATTAATATTTATGAATTACATTAAATATAGAAATTTGAACATTTATTAATGGCGATTTAGAAAGAAGGTAGTACATAAATCATTCAATTAAAACGTGCAAACATAAAGCATTAAATTCACGTGTGCAAGTTAGAGGGTACTCAGCCACTAGTTAGTGTAATGTGAAACCAACAACTTTTAACTCCACTTGTTGACCTACTTCAAAGAATAATAATTAATTAGCAAACGACCGTCATTATATATCTACACACAAAACGTCCCACGTGAGAAGCTGATCATAACGATGCATAAACGATATGAGAGGAAAAATTCAAGGTTAAAGAGCAGCATACAGTAATCAAGTTATCAAATTTAAATACCTGAGAGCACAAAAACATAAACCTTCCCGAATCCCGCCTGCTCGGCGAGAGAGTGTGGTGTGTTGCATAAACAACCAGGAGGGCTCAGACTGTGCATATCTTGTGTTTTAATACGCACCCTTGCTATGGAGCCCTTACAACTTGTTCTGTTAAAAATAGCGGATTTTTGTTGTTTTGAAGAGTTAGAAAATTTGTGTTTTCTCCTAATTATTAAAATTCCTTTCTTGATAGTTTCTAGAACCCGTTCAATGTCAAATTTGTGAAGAACTTAAATTCAGTGTCAAATTTGTAAATTTAAACCACCGAAACATTTTTCTACACAAAATACTATAGAACTAAATATCCATACATGCACAGCTAATCAACAGTTTTTCGCTCATTTGGTTGAAATTAATGAATAAATTGAAGAAAGATCGAAGAATTGGGAACGTAAAAAAGGGATTTTGTTCAAAACCAAGAAACCCATTCCATTGACAACTAGTTTGAACCCCGAAATGTCAAATTTTTCATGTCAAGTATAGTTCATGGTAAGGACCTTAACTTCTTAAAACTCCCCTGAAAGAAAAAAAATTAATAAAATTATTACTAACAGTTATGGCAACAAAATCTCAAAAGATCTGCCGTCCCTTTACTGAGTGAAATGTGAAAACCATATTTAAAGAGTGACGGGGCTATTATTCAGAACTCTTCATACAGGAAGTGTTTGCAAGCTATGAATGACTAACAGGTTGACCACTCAGAAAATGTTAAGTCATGTAACAAACAGTTCTCCGCTACAGATACAAAAATAATGCAATATACAACGACCGAAAAGTCTCGTGCATCCATTTCAACACCCAAAACTACACTTATGTAGAGGTATCTGTTGACGCATTATGAACCCTCGAGTTCGGCAATAGAAATTAAGTAGAGCACGAAATTAACTAAAAAACAACCAAGCAATTCAAAATAAATTATTTATTCGTTGTTCTGGAGGGAAAATTTGAGATTTGAATCAACTAATTTAAAAAGCAAAAAACATAAAAAGGGCCTGTTTGTTAACGCACTGAGGGCGATTCTACTCCGATAAATTTTAACTAACGGTTTAATTACGAAGTCAATCTAGTATCAACACATTAACGTTTTGATAAATTTTACTTCGGTATCATTGTGAATTTTAGGATAACGACAGGAAACACTAGGCTGCCATTTCCTAATACTAAAAAAAATTGAATTTGTGCTTAGAACGTTTTATTGGGTTTCACTCTTACTATTCCTAAAATATACTACCCCCGGCTTTACACGGGAGGTTTTGATGGTGAGATACGGTTTTATAACCCTTCGTTGTAATTCAGTTTACAGGTAGCATTACACACGAAAGTCGCGATAATATCTTCGCTAGCGCTAACGACAAAATCTTGAAAACTTGTCCACTTTTTTGCACCCATTAAAAATAAAATATCCCAAAACCAAGAAATCTTAGATATTTAAATTAACGTTTACTCACAAAACCCGGGATGATATCTCAATACGTTTTGTGAGATTTACTGACAATTGCGGAAGTTTTGAAAATTACGTTACACCGAAATCACTCCAACATAGGAAGTTCGAAAAATACTTTCTTAGTGAGCTTATAGAATACAAATGAACATCCCATCAAATTTCAAGAACCAACCTATAAAAACTGATTCATTTGTTTGTCAGGACAACGCACCATAAATTTCCAGCTCATTTCACTCATTAAAAAGCAAAACAAAAAATTTTGAGAAGTAGATTTGTAGATCTTTAATTTAGCAACTTTTTCATACAAAAATAGAGTTGACATCTTAATTAGTTCTTGAGATATTGCTAAAATGAAATACTATTCCGCTAAAGTAACAATAAAAATATTTAATAATTTCTGCCCCTTTGCACCTATTAAAAAGTGGAACATCAAAAAATCCACAACCACGGTTCTAGATATTTAAATTAACAATGTTTTGCATACAAAAACTGAGCTGATATATTAAATTAGATTGTGAGATATAAAGAAAATTGTGAAAATTCGAAAACTTGCCTTTTACCCTATTTTACCTTTAAAAATTTGAATTTCGAAAAATCCTTTCTTGTAGTACACACATGACAAAGGGAACCTACTGGCTAAATTTCCTTTTTCTGACTAGTTTTCTTTT
Organism: Laupala kohalensis; assembly: GCA_002313205.1. Lineage (NCBI taxonomy): Eukaryota > Metazoa > Arthropoda > Insecta > Orthoptera > Trigonidiidae > Laupala > Laupala kohalensis. The sequence continues at coordinate 74,143 of NNCF01137919.1, forward strand.
TTTTTGGGGGGGGTGGCTTTTGAGCTCGTCTGACTAGAGTTGTTTAGGTTCTATGTTACAGATTAATCTATCGGGTTAGGCAGGTCAGTCAGGTGAGGCAGATCAGTCAGGTGAGTTAGGTCAGTCAGAACGCCGCTTACACACTGCGTCCAATGGAACAATGGAAAAGGTGAAAGAATTAATCTTTCCGGAATTATTACGCCATTCATGGATAAATTCCCATTTTAAATGCAGCCACATTTCAACTATTTCCAACAATAATTTCAAAGTGTTTAACCCATGATTACGAAACTTCCAGCATTACTCATCGGTCGAAGAAGGCAAACCGCAAACATTGAGTTTTGGATTAAATGGGGTAAAAACACCACATAAACATTTAAATCAATGAAAACTGTTCATGGCTGGGAACGTCAGAGTCGTAAGAAAGGATTCAAGTGGAATGCAAGATTTCGTAATGGTAGAGAATGGAGAAAAGCCTAATCGAGGCTTTTCTTAGATTCGAAGGGAATGATCCACAAAGAATTCAAGCGACAAGACGATTAAGTGAATGTCGCTTACTATTTGGATGTTCTTAAGAGTTTGTGGGTCAGAATTCAATGAGTTCGACCTGAACATCAAACCCAAGATACGTGGTCTCCGATGCGCCGATGCACAAGAGCGTGATTTTACGTGTCTTATTGTAAAAAAAAAGAGGATTAAGTTGCTTGATCATTCACACTTTCCCCTGAGTTTACTCTGGCGGTTTTCTGGCTGTTTCCCAAACTAAAATGGCGATGAAAGTCACGCATTTAAACACAATTTTGAGACATTCAGGAGGCTACGTCAGCGACGTCGAAAGCAATTCCAAAAGATGAATTGAAAGACAGCTTCAAAAAATTTTACGACCGCTTCCAGCGTTGTACTGACTCCAAGGTATATATTTTGAATAAATTATTTTGTAAACTACTAATAAATTTTGTGTTGCAATTTTAAATTAGATACATTTTCCATTAGATGCACTGTGTAGAAATAGATACGACTTCATTTACTATGCCTAAAAAGTTGATAACAGGAACGCAACGAGTTCTTGAGGAAGTAATTGTAGTTCACCTAATCTGCAACACAATATAGAGTGCTTTCTGCATTCCCACATTCTTAATATACCTTAATACCAAGACTAATAAAACAATTAAAATTATGATTGATTTGTTGTTGGATCATTCAACTTCCATTGCAAAGTGGATTCTGAAGTGGCATACCAAACCGTATGAATCCAAATCCTCCTATGTCAAATTTACCCAAAGAGAAAATGAGTGTACCTGTTAAAATGAATTGGTACAAGACTTCTGTATAGGGAATCTTATGAACTCCTGCAGCAATGGGTCAGAAAGAATCGAAGAAACTTCAATCAGAGTAGTCGGCCTTCCCTTGTAAAAGCAGCAAAATACATCAATTTCACAACCTCCTACATTGGAGTCTGAGAAATCATCAGTCAGTCTATCATCCAATACAGAAATAGTTGAGATTTCATTCCATTAAACCCTATAGCCAATTTTACAAAAAGTATCAACACTGATTAATAGAAATTTAACTTAAAAAATATAATTATAGTTTTCTTGCTATGAGCTAACCTAAATTTCTATTAATCAGTGTTGATACTTTTTGTAAAATTGGCAATGATTTTTACTATGTTAAATCATAGTAAAAATCATAGTTTCAGTGTTGATACTCTTATCTCAGGAATATTTGCAGGTAATTAAAGAGATCATAAGCACAGAGGAAACAAAATGTTTAACTATAAGATGAAATTTCTTTAATCAACTGATTGAACAACTAAATAAGGTGGTTATTTAATAGTAGTAGTATCCTTAAAAGGTATTGCAATTGTGATAATAAATTACAGTTTATATCAATCATTAACATATTTCGTTTTCAGACAAAGCTATATGGAATTGACACATTATTTTAGAATGGTTGAGAATGAAACTAATTAACTAAAACAAAAGCCTTCCCAATAAACCCAGAATAATTTTGAAGACTGAATAGAAAAAAAAGTGACTTGCAATAATATACTTCAAAAAAATATGTTGCAACAAAATTCACACTAAGTAAAAATTAATTTCAAGAATTGCTTCGCCAATGTATTCTTGCATGTAACAAAATATATTTTCTTCCCAACCCCCACCAAAACTAATGGAATCATTTAGGGTGATATGGACAATTTTCTCCATAGAAATTCTTTTACTTGAGAACTGGTTCCGATTTAGAATTGATCCATTTATATGATTATACTTGCTTATATTTATAACCTTTCCATTCTAAAGCTTTATACACTCATACTATGATATTTCTGAAATTAGTCACAATAAAAATAGCTAATATCTAGGAATAAAAATAATAAATCTACTAAAATACATACATTATTCCAAGAAACAAAGTATATGAACTTGAATAAAAGGAAATTACTCACCATTAAACGGTGTAGTAGTAAATCCAACACAGTACTGATTTTGTTGCTCAACAAAACATATTTGCAATTAACTGTGTTTTCTTTACATGCTAAACTATACGTGTTGCATGTTGTAACAAAGCACCTGGAAAAATATAAGTGAAAATGGAACCATATAATATCCACAAATGAACAACAGTTATCAAAAAATAATTGTAAACTAGGGACAGTATGAAGATAAGAAGTTTTGAATCCTAAATGTTGTGTAATTTCTACTATATGTTCTACTTTCCAGTTAATCTTCATTTCTTTTTTCAAGAAAGAGAAAGGTACGAAATAGCTCATGCTTAAGGTTAAATGCCATGCTCATTCTTGCATTTACTCATTATCTTTCATTCATTCTCAATAATTTTACTCGCAACCACTTCTCACTGGTTGTCTAGCTCAAGATTGACAGGTTAATAATAAAATTATAAAAGAAGAATAGAACAACTTACTTTTGAGGTAAATATGGGGCCATATTATTAGGAACATCCAAAGCTAAACTCAAAACATTTGAGAGAACAGTAAACCCATTGAGATATTGGAAAGCCAGCTGATCCAAAGCATTCTGAAAGGGAAAAAAATGAATATCTAAGAAGTCATTAGCCCAATACATCACTAAAAAACACAATATATACTTCCAGAAGTTGCAATAATCCTATGGGAATAAAATAGTTTTCCTGTTGCCACAACTTAAAACCAGTTTCTGCAAATCTTTGCCCACAAAAAGAAATATAAAACACTCACATTGATGAATTGTGAAAGGAAATGTGGGGTATAAATTTACATATAAAAATCATGAAATAAACTAGTGGTGCAAAACTATTGCACATACTTTCTCCATCTGCAGCATAAAGGGAGAAAAAATTCTATAATGAAAGGGTCATTTGTGGCATGGTCCTCTACATTTTGGTCGTCTTCCAGAGCTACATTCATGCTTAAAGTTGCTAGATGGATTTACTACTGTTCTTTATTTGAAATTTGAAAGTAGAATAAATATTCAGAATATTATTTCAAAACATATAGCGACATATCAGTCTTGTAAATATCGTAAAAGTGTTGCTGTCCTCCTATGTATTATCATATCTTTCATTTCAGTTTACGAAAAGTGTATTCTACGTCTGCTTGGTTCATTTACACTGCTAAATATTATTCACACATCTTGAAACAGTAAACTAATATGTAAGTGTAGAAGACAGGAATTGTTTTACTGCGTCTATACCAAACTTTCGCGAGAAACAACACTAATGCAGATGTAATGAATACTAATTGTACTTTACATAAAGAAAATTTAAGCAAAATCATTGGAGTTGTTTTTGAGAAACATTCAAAAGAGTACATTGAACACTTTTTCAGAATCACAGATTTCCAAAACGGATATTTCTGTCAAAATCGCACTTACAAATATTTTCACAATTACAATACTTTCTATATACTAATTATAGAGAAAGTAAAAACCAGGAGTGAAAAAAGTTAACTACCATATGAAAAAATCATGTTTGTATTTCTAAAACATTTGTTTATACATTATTCTACCTTCTTTTACAGACAATTAAAGAATATTGTTAAAAAGTCAAAAATTCATTACACTATGTGAACAACAAGCTACTCTCCACACACAAGCAATTCTTCCAACAATTTGCTCAAATTAATCAAGTTCAAACAAATAAAATTTGAGTGAGTATATAAATTTTATGAATACATATTATGAATCATTAAGTAATGAAAGCTTATGAATTTAAGGTCTAATAAATAAAAGTAATGTATCCCTTAAAATTATAGAAACAATGCTGCAGTAACACTTAACAATCAATTTGAGGAGAGTAAAATTTGAAGAAGTCGTAATTTCAAATTCAAGGCTTCTTGCTTTCAGCATTTAAACATAAGTGGGAAACATTTGCACAAACAAAGAAGATAGAACATTACCATTAAAATCTGATCATAGTCAATCACACACCAAAGTAAAAGAATTTAAAAGAAACAAAAATTCCAAAACAAGTTTGTTACCATTTTCTCCCGAAATGGAATATTTTCCAATATTAAAGAAAAGAATTCAGACAAGCTACAATTGCAGCACTGAAAATGTATATCACCATAAACATTGCATCAAAATAAGAAACCTTTAAACAACTTAAAACTAAATAATTATTTCAGAATCACACTTTTCTTCTTCAGATCTTGTATTGAATTTCCATATGTACCCGAATATAGTCCCCCTCTTATTTCAGAAGGCAAAATTTAGAGAGAGAAAAAGTTGAATAAAATCAAAGTCTTTCTGAAGGGGAATGCTCATTCAAAATTCCATGTGAAATGATCGGCTCTGGGAAGTATGAGCATAAGGATTTTAAAAAGAAAAGCTGACTGGTGCAGTTCAACTTCTCTTGACATCGCCAGATCCACACGGATTTCGGCTCTACATCGAATTATCGTGCCGCTGCTTTATTTCAATGTGTCTGAGCAATTTAGGACTTGCCGTTTGAAAGCGTCGCAGCATCTTTGATCGCCCAACTTGCGTTATGTCGAAGAAGATCCCCGTCTCTCGACAGAATCGTGTCACAGTCGGCACAGTGACGGCAATCGGTCATTCCTAGACGAAACGAACCAGTTCGATTTCCACTTCGAAAGAGCGTCAAATTCCGCCATCGATCGATGTTCTTTACGTTACGTACTCGCATTGAGTTCGCTTAACTCGTTTTCCCCCCACGAAACATTGAATTAGCAGTTTCCCCGTCGTAAACTTCAAATATAGTCCCCTCACGGATTTTTGGGCGAAAAAGGGGGAACTATATTTGGATAAATACGGTAAACGTTTTAAATACTTCTGAGAATTTTAAACATTCTTTAATTAATGTTTAAAAAGTTAATGTCTACAACAGAGTTATACTGACAACCGATACGTCTCAAAAAGAATTTTAAATAATGATTATTTTTTAATAAAAACTATATGAATAGATTCTATTTGACCTCTAGATTCATAATATATACGAATTTATTCAAAAATATGGATATTTAAGATTTTTATCAAAAAAATAAAAATCGTTAAAAATGGTATCAACTTTTGACCATAACTGAAGCATATCACATTACATCACATAATCAATCAAACCATTTACTGTGCTATGGAGTAAAAATGAGTTTTTTAAATTTCAATTATTGATGTCTACTTAGTTCAATTAATGTATTTTAAATCTTAAAGGGTACCCCAGAATAAGGCATCCAAAAGTGCTCCCAAGCCATATAACTTCATTCTTTTCTTCTTAAAATGATACTCATAAAATATAGCCATTCATTAATTTTTTTAACTACCACACGTTATACAGTATTCCCTTTCCTAAAAAAAAAGTGTTTTTAGAACTTTTAATCAAAATTAGCTATCAAAACTAGCGCCTCACTGTACGAAAAGTTACCAAATTCAGGAGAACTGCCAACCTATTCAATTGATTCCTCCTATGTCATACATTACTCAACTTCGTGATATTTTCATCTTGTACATTGTATTCACTACCACCAAACTTGACAAAATACCTCTAGGAGAGCCTGTCCTTAAAATACTCATTAAATAACACAAAATTAATATTCCTATTAATACAATACATTGTATAAATTATCCAAGGAATCTTAATTTTTTAATCTACTTTCAACGAAATTCATTTTGGTAGTCTGTGTTATTTCCATAGCATTGGTACACCCATAAGGTAGTGTAAGTTCTACCAAACGATGATTTTAATATCAAACAACAATCTGAGGCAGTCCAAGTCATAATGAGTGATGAGGGTTTTGTTCTAAAATATTGGTGGTGGCTGTCCTGAAACACCACTCAAGTCCACTATATTTGTTTTTTCGGTGTCAAAACTCTCGATAACTTGAGTATAGTAAAAAAACTCTTAAATCACCAATAAAATGTTTTCAAGTCGATCATATAGTTTTCACTTGGAAAATTTCCTATCAATGTATTGAAAATCTCCTAAAAATGCAAAAAAATCTATCATATACCCTAGAATTTTTTTGGTGCAGGGCTTATTTCCTAAACACAGCTTTTTTTCTGCTCTTCTAAACACTCCTAAAATTTCTACACTCTACAAATGGTGGATCACTGTCAGAATTTAGAAAAACTAATTTTTCAGTATTTAATTTTTTTTATTTTTATGACAAATATTGGTAACATTACTTATAAATAATGATAATTGTATTATAATTGTTTTTTAACATAAATGAATATTAACACTAAGCACCATTAATTAAATCCCATTTCTGGCTTCCTGAGCATATTCATGATGAATTTTACAGTATGTTGCAGTGTTTTGTTTAATGGTTCCACGAACGGCTTCCATTCCCTTCTGGGCTTTCATTCTAATTTAATTTCTTCTAATTTTTATCTTTTATGTATGTTGTGTGGTCACTTCCCAAGATTTTCCTGTATCTGTGTATTCAAGATTTTCCTGTATCTGTGTAAAAGTGATATCCAAAACATCTTGATGGTTTAAACCTACACCATGGTTTAAACCTACCTTAATTTTTTATTTTTTTCCACCATTGATTTTTAATTTTTTTCCGCCAAGTACTCATTAAAATTTGTCTAATATGTTGAATCAACTAATATTACATTACATTGTAACAACATGAACTACAATCAGAAAGAGTAGTATCCTGATTGGATGTGAGTTGATTATGTGTAAAGGAGGACAGGCAATTCCTAGGTATAGCTGCCTGCTACCCTCTCTTTTGAATGCCAAAAAATAGTTGAATCCTCAAGAGGACTAGAGAAATAGGTCTTAATCTGGCTCACTTTTTATGACAAGCATAAAAGAAGAAAACTATGCACAAACAGGTGCATGCAAAGTGGTTATGAGTTAGAAGATCAAGTACAGAGAATAAAGAATAATTTTGAAACTTGCAAGGAAGATGTCAAGTTATTTAGCATTAGTTAGTCTTTACTTCTTCACAAGTAAGTAGTCAGTTTGCAAAATCTGCTGATTGTATGATAAACAAAACTCAGAAAATATAACATATAACAAGTAAAAATAGAACGTGGGTTGTAAAACTCATTTTGTCCCAAAATTGTTACTGTAAAAGTCATTTGTGCCATACTGATCTCAAAAACCTGTAACTAGAAGTTTTATTTTATATTTTGATTTGAAATTTACAGTTGACAGCTTTTGAATCTGCTTGATGCAAATTCACAACTGTACAAAATTCATAATGTGAGCTTTGATAACATGAGCCCAGTGAGCTTTCATAACATGAATTAAAGCAAAATATTCTACTTATTACATCTATCATATAACATAGAATACTAAAATATATATGACATGACCATCTCTAAATGATATATGATGTTTTTTGTCATTTATAAATCTAGGTAGTGATGAAAAATATCATAATAATTATTATGAATCAGCCAAAGAAGGTTGATGACACATATTTTACTGTTCTAGATTAAGTATATAATGGATCTAAGTAGTACAATTATTTTCTTCAATTCATATTATCAAAACTGAATAAACTGGGCAATAACACACTAAAGTGTTTTGTATTTTTGGCAATTTTCAAGATGTCTGCCATATACATACAAAAGTGTCAACTGAATCATGCAGATTCAAAAACAGTCAATTGTAAATTTAAAGTCAAAACATAAAAGAAACATCAATAGAATAAATTAAAACGACTAACATTCTTTTACATTAAAAAACTTAACAGTTAATCAAATTAATTTAAAATACTACAAATTTTAAAAAACAATAATTTTAGTTTCTTTATATTAGGCTGACAATTTAACTACTACAAACATTTCCATTACTTAATTTTCATTTTTTAATACAGAGACTTCTAATACATAAATAAAGTTGCACCATGTTTAATACATTGGCATGTATTAGAGAGACAATTTACTTTTTATAATAACATCAGTGTGTAGGTTTAAATAAAAAAAAACTTTTAACACCATAAATCCCAGGATTTTTTTCCAACCCTGAGAATATCATTAATAATACTTTGCATATATACATTTCATAATGTGAGTTTTTAAATGAAGGATAAATTTAGAAAATATTAACCAACGTAACCTAATTTCTATAGTAAATTAAAGACATTCAAAAGAACGTTTGCTCCATATATCGGCCTGGTGGTTGACTTGCTAACAATCAAAATCTTAGTCAGCATTTATCATCAGTAGATAGACATTACTCAAGAAGCAAAGATCCTCACATCAATCACACATGAGATTATAGCAAAGACCAACTTGACATTTTTCCACACATCTCATTCTTGATAATCACTCTCATTAAGTCAATGGTCCTCCCCCAAATATAATCCCTCTCCTTATTTTAGGAGGCAAAATTAAGGAAAAGAATTTAGTTCAGTAAAAGCAGTCTTTTTCAAGGGAAATTAACATTTATAATTCCACGTGAAATGGTAGGCTCTAATGAGTATAAGGTTTTCAAAACGAAAAGCTAACAGGTGCAGTTCTACTTCTCCTCTTGACATCGCCAGATTCACTTGAACGATGGGTCTACTTCAAATTCTTGTGCCTCTGCTTTATTTCCATGTGTCTGAGTATTATCTCTTGCAGAGTATTTAGAACTCGCAGTTTGAAGTTAGCATTGAAGCACCTTTGATCACCCTATTTTCATAGTATGGAACATGATCTCTCAACAAAATTGTGTCATGGTCAGCACAGTGATGACAAATGGCCATTCCTAGACAACACAGACTACTGCTCTGTTTCCACTTCGAATGAGCATCAAATCCCGCCATCATTGATCGATGTTCTTTGTGTTACATTTTGTATACAGCTTGTGTTCATTTAACTCGCTTTCACCCCTGATATTTTAAATTAGCAGTTATCCCATCCTAAACTCCAAATATAGTCCCCCCACAAATTTTTGGGAGATTTTTTCAGAACAAAAGAGGGAACTGTATTTGGATAAATATGGTAACTGACAAAACTCAAAAAAAGTTTAAATGTTCTTGTCTTGTATACCTTCTCACATAGTCTACCAAAAATAGTTATTAACATTTGGATGTAATCATAATTCCTTCAACAATTCAAGACTTCCTATTTAATTTCCAATTTTTTGCAGTGTCAATGTCTGATTTGATAAAAGTGTCTAAATGAAATGGTTGATATTAACGATAACTAAGGTCGTTTGTCTATACTTTTTGCATTGAAATGATTGATTTTGTTAACTAAATGAATAATACATTTAAAAAAATATATTTCTGAAACTATTCCAACTATTTCAAGGACACTGTATGCTCTTAATCTCAACTTATCTAAGGCAAGCACACAAATGCTAGGACAGGAGAAAGTAATGCATGCCTAGAAGTTTATTATCCTCAATTATGAACTTTGATGTTATCTATACCATCAAAAATAATTTTCTCATGACAATCTTACCATATGGAACACTGATATGGACATCTTTTACAAACATACCTGTTTAGATAGGATACGACTGATCTCTCCCAAGGCACGTTCCAGTCCAGTAATTGAGTTGTTCGACCATTGACCCTTCCCTTGACTTGAGTGCAATTTCTCTAAATCTCTTAGGCACTTCAGCAATCGGCCACGATTAGGTGAATCAGTCTTTGGAGGCACTTCTCGTTTAGAATTATACTCTTGACCTCTGTAACAGTATGATAAAAAATAATTTTCAATAGTAACTTAAAAGTGAACCACTTGTATCTCAAAATTGGTTCTAGAAAAAGGAAATAGTCAAATAATTTTTATTATCTAATCATGGCAGGTCTGGGAATCTAAATTTTTCTTTTGCACATATAAGCATTTACAGGTACCTCTACTGCTTATGGAATGTGGACAATTTGCCTTTCTGCATTAAGCATCTCAATGTTTAATAAACACATACTATTTCATAGCAGCTCTTACAATTATTTTAAAGATAAGGATATCACAGTAAAGAACCAAAAACAATGAAAGATCTTTGAAACAAAATAAACTTAATAATGAAACACTCACCACTTTTCTACCAGTTTTCATTAAATATTTTAATCAAATTATTGTATTATTTAGTGTTATTATTTAGTTAACACTACTCTTTACAGAGCTTCTTAAGTAAGAATTTCATTAAATAAGAAATTACCTAGCAGCCATTCGTAATCTAATCTTTTTGCAACGTTTTTTCAAAGCTTTTTGACGTTCCTTGTCCAGAGCAATCTTTGGATCGATTTGATCAGCAGGAGCATCCACAATGTGTTTAATGTTATAAGAAGTGAGTTCTTCGTGAGTGGGATTGGGTCCATGTTGCTTTTGTATCTGCTCCATATGCCTCTTCCCACGAAGATGACTGATCAAATAAACTTCAGATCCAATCTAGAGAAATAGCATTACAATTTTCCTCCATTACATACCAATACAACCTAATACTTCAACAAATAGAAGTAATTTAAAAAATTATAAAAATAGTTACCAGGACATTGCAAGCTTTGCAGAGTTTAAGTGTTTCATAGGGTGCAAGACGAGGGGCAAGATCATCAGTGGCACATCGCATAATACTAGATTCCAGAGCTCGCTGCCGGATATGCTCTATGTTTTCTTCATGGCGACGGGCCGAATCTTCTTGTTTCTGCTGAATTTTTCTTTGGAGTTCTTCTTGTGTTGCCAGTTGAGCAGCATGAAGGGCAGAAAGCCTTTCTTCTCGATCCCTAAACAAGTAACTCATCATTGCATTTTTTTTTATCAAATTTAAAACTGCAACAAACTGAATAAAAATTTTCAAACACACTAAAATATATATTATTTCCTTAGTTTAAGAAATGAATTTTTAACATATATTCTGAATTCATAACCACACTGTACATAAAGGATTAATCTGAGGGCTTGGTCAGTTAAGCAAAACATGTTATAAACTCAGCCACGTTTTGGTTTCTTAGCCCTAAAGGAGGTTTTAATAAAAAACAAAATGCCGATGAGTTTGGAGTTTAACCAAGCCTTGCAGATTAATCCTAAATACATTTTCATCCTTAACTTCTTTTACTAAATTTAGTGTTTATCAGAAATTTGAGTAAATGTGAGTGGATGAGTAATAGTAATAATAAAAATTTAATATGAATACAGCATGAAAATTACATGCAATATAAAAATATTTAACAATTCACTTTATTCTGGAATGTATTCAAAAATATTAACAAATTCTTTCACCTATGTAAAACTATATATTACAATAGAATCCTTAAGAATATCAGACATAATTCAAGTTTTTATTAACTTACAGGTGGTTATTAAAAATAAAACTGATTAAAAATGAAAAATTGAAAACTCACCTAGCTTTTTCACGAGCTAATTCCTGCCTTTCTTTCTCTCGCTCTTGTTGTTTCCGACCAACACGTTCCTCACGTTTCCGTCTCAGCTCCTGCATCTTCTCAAGTCTCTCCTACAACAAATAATTAACTTCTCTGGATGAAATAATAATTATTACAGTACATATTAATGAAGGTAAAATTATATCATCTTCCTCTTTTTTTTGACCACATAGGATTACTTTAGTCAGTCCGTTATCTAGTCTTTGAAGGTTGTGTTTGGGCCTTGCAGTACTTTTTCATATGCTCTGATCTTCGAGCTCTTTCTTGTGTTGAAAATATTAGGTTTGTGACTTAGTTTCTTGTGAGTGTAAAGCAGATATTCTTGATTTTGTTTTTCAATTTATTCTTGTATATGGTGTCTTCTGGTGTAAGCTCAATTTCCTTCAAATCCTCTCTGACTTCTCTAATCCATCTGCATCCTGTTGTGGTATTTTTGGACTTGAGATTGTACTATACCAGTTGTTTCAGAAGTCTCGAATCCTACATTCTCATTATGTGTCCAAAGAATCCCAGTCTCCTCTTACGTATGGTATCAGTAATGGGTTCCAATTCTCTGTACATGACTTTGTTGAGCAATAACCACCACTGTCCATCTTTCTGATATTTTTTGTTGATGCAGGTTCTTCCAATTCTTCTTTTGATCGTCTGTAATTTATCAGTTTTTGATTGTCCATTCAGGGGGAAGAGTGTTTCTGCTGCATAAGTGGCTTCCGGTTTTATAACTGTATCGTAATATGTGTTTATGGATAGACATTTTTTTATGTAGATATCCCAAGTTAATTTTTGGGCTTTAGCTAGTTTGTTTGTTCTTATTTGGACTGAGGGTTTTTCATTTAGGTTATTTGTTATTATCTCTCAGATGTATTTGAATTGGGTTACAATTTTGACTCCATTACCATCTATGTTTATTTCTTTTAATAATGTTGGTTTTTGGGGCATAATTTTTGTTTTTTCAAATGATATTTTGAGGCCAATTTTATTTGCAATGATTTGAAGTTCTGATATCTGTGTTTTTGCTTCATATACGTCATCTGCTAGTAATGCCAAATCATCGGCAAAACCAAGGCAATTTGTTTTTATTTCTCTGCCTATTTTAATTTGGGGGAGACATTTCTTAAACCATTCCCACATTACTATTTCGAGAGCACAGTTGAACAGTAGTGGTGAGAGTCCATCACCCTGGCATAGTCCTGTTTTGATATCAAATGGTTCTGACAATTCACCCCTAAACTTCACTTTTGACTCGGTGTTTGTGAGGGTCAGTTTTATCATGTTTATTAGTTTGGGGTGCAGTCCAAGGTGTCGTAAAATATTTAGCAGAGATACAGTCATAGGTTTTTTTTAAGTCTATAAATGTGATCACCATATCTCTGTTCCTCTTCCTGTTGTAGTCCATTATCAGCTTGAGACTCATGTTCTGATTAGGACAGCTCCTCCAGGGTCTGAAACCTACCTGGTATTCTCCTAGTTCTTTCTCCAGTTGCAACCTGATTCTGTTAAGGATGATTTGTGAAAGAATTTTATATGTTATATCTAGGAGTAAGATTCCCCTGTAGTTGTTAGGGTTTTTGTCTGCTTTTTTATGGAGTGGGTGGATGATGACTGTTGTCCATTGTTCTGGTAGTTTTTCTTTAATCCAGATGTTGACAAGCTGTTGATGAAGGGTGATTTTTGCTGACCTTCCTGCATATTTCTAGGTCTCTACAAAGGTCTGATCCTCTCCTGACGCTTTGTAATTTTTCAACTCATCCAGTGCTTGATAAACTTCTTTTATTGTGGGGGGATTGATGTTTTCTGGTGGTGTTTTTATTGGGGTGTTGATGTCCAAGTTATGGAGTTCTGTCAGTTCCTTGCAATTCAGGAGTTCATTAAAGTATTTAACCAGCATTTTTGCATTGTCTTTATTGTTATGGGCCAGGTTACCATTTCCATCTTTCATTAGTTGGGTTGGGGCTTCATATTTCTGGAGTTTCTTTTTAAAGATTTTGTAATAATCTCTCAATTGTGTTCTGTGGAATTCTTCTATTTATTTCAATGAATCCTTATGGTTTTGTCTTTTTATTCTCAAGGTTTGGGTGGTTTCTTTTCTTTGTTTAATTAGATTTTGGAAGGATATTTCTGATTTTTGGGACTGATGTAAAAGCCATGCTTGGTGTCTTTTCTCCACTGCTTCATCACATTCATTGTTCCACCACTGATGCTTTTTACAGGGTTTCATTAGGGTCAATTCTTCTGCAATTTGTTAAAGGTTATTGACTAGGTCTTCAAGTTTATCTGTAATTTTTATTTTTTCAGTGGTTTTTTTTTTTGGTAATTTTAATTACTGATTAGCTGGGTAGGGTCAATTTTTAGTTTAGATTTAGGGGTTTGGTTTTGTTGTTTCTTTTGAGGGGTTAGTTTAATTTTAATTTTTACTACATAGTGATCCGAACCAGTGTCTACTCCTCAGTAGACTTTGACAGTGTAGATCTCTTTGTGGTGGTGTTTGTCCATGAAGTCATGATCCAGTTGCCATTCTCCTTTAGTAGTCAGGGTGTTTCCATGTTTTCAGTTTTTGAGGTTTTCTTTTGAAATATGTGGATTTTTAGATTAGGCTATGGTTTCTGCAGAGGTCAATGAGTCTCTGTCCATTCTTGTTCATTCTTTCTTTTTCTAAATATATCTAGGATATGCTTTAGAAATAAACAAACATATAAAGCGATGGGAAAAAAATACATTAAAATATTGTTCTAAAATTCGGTCAAACTTAATTAGAGAAAAGAATGAAAACAATTATAATACATGAGAAATCAATTATGATCGAGAACAACGAACACTTTTTAAAAGTACTTTGGAAAAATTCAGCAACAATTCAGTTTGAAATGTTTAACACATTCAGTTTTGTAATGTTGATTTTATAAGTATTTTAAACAATTAGTAAATAAATAATCAAATTGTTATAGTATTAAAATAAGTAAATATCTTCATTAATGTCAGCCATAATTTATAAAAAGATTCTATCCCAGTGAAATCCATTTCACTTATCCATAACTGAACTTAAAATAAACTAACCTGCCGTTCAACTTCCAGGAGACGTCTCCTCTCTTCAGCAGCAGCTTCCTTGGCAGCTTTTTCTTCTAATCTTCTCTGCCGTTCCTCTTGAATGCCCTGTAAGCGCTCCTGTTGTTCCTGACAGAGGGCTAAGAAGTCATGACGTTTATTCTGAGCTTCTAATTCATTAATGAATGCTATCTCCTTCAGTTTCTCTTCCTCATCATGTGCTTTCCTCACAATGCCACGTAAATGCAAATTACGGTTGGCTTCAGCACGACGTAACTTCTGTTCTAATCGAGCTCGTTTGTCTTCCAAAAGTTGAGCTTGTGCAGCTTTCACTTCCTCAACCTGAAATACAACAAAAAAATACAAATTAATACGTTTTAATGAATATTTTCATGAAAGAGAAAAACAGAATTAATCTAACTATAATGCAAATAATACAATATAACACATGTAGTATCCTTTGTTCGTTCATAATTGAAAATTTTAAAGATTTTCAACAAGAGAGAGAAAAGGCACAGTAAACAATGCAGTGCATGCATGATACACAACTTAACTTAACAACCATGACCCAATCCCAATACATACAATGAATAACCATACAGGAATTTAAAAAACAATTGATATTAAAACATAACACACCTAATAGACAGAAAATATCAAAGTTTCTCTTTTGCACATACCTTGTTGAGTAACTCTCGCAGTCGCTGTGAGCGTGCCTGGCGAAGCTGTTCACGCTTGAGTTTGGCACGTGCCTGTTTTGCCTGGAAACGACGCAGTGCCTCAGGTAGCGTGAATCGGCGTCTTGATGGTGAAGAGAGCTTTTGGTGGAGTTCCAATGCTCTTCCTGGATGACGTGCCACAAGTGCCTGCAGCTGCTCAAGAGCATCCATTCGCTCTGCCCATGACATCCCTAGGCACAAACATAAATTGGGAAACCTGTTTGAACAGCAAAATCCTGACACCCCTTTCACAGTGACAAAGCAAATGAAATGAAAATCACAGCAAGTACACTCTAATACACTTCAGTTGATATTTCATGCAATATTTCCCTTCATATGACTGAGACAAAAAAAAAAGGAAAGAAAAGAAAAAACAGCATATTAAAATTCAGTTGATAACATGTAAACATGTTACAGTAACATCAGATTTGCCTATTAAGAAAGTAATTTATGGTATACCACTATCTCATTGTTATTGAATGTTATTGCATTGACAGCAAAAATTACATTCCAACAAAGCAGCTCCATTTTCCTAATATGATAAAAAAAAACACACTGATAGCAGACTGTCAAAAATTAATACTTAAAATGCAAATGTTTCCACACCACTGAAGAATGATAATCAATAAATCATTCTGATTACAATAAACAAATAATAATATTAATAATCATATTTATTGACCATCTTCCTTTGGAATATAAAATTACATACGAAAGGACATATAGGAGGCATATATATGCCTGTACATAGGTTAGTTGGTAAAGACACCATTTTTTATTTAAGACTCGAAAAATTATTCTTCAGTTCACCAAGGAATAAAAAGGTGTATTAGGTAGTGTAGAAAATACAAGAATATACAATACTTTAATTGTTAGTGGTATAAAGTCTATATCATGAAATTAACATTATGCTGAATCACACCTATATGGTTTCTAAACAAGATAACATCACTTTCTACCATTATATTTAAAATGTAGTAAGATATTAGAAGAAAATAACTAAGTAAGAAACAGTTATGAAGTAGAAAACAATTCTTAAGTAGGAAACAAACAAAGTTCTTCTATATTTTGTGAAAATATTTCTGATTGAACTCTTGCACTGAAATAATGTATACTTTGGTTCCTCAAACAAACTAACCTAACTCTGCAGAGATAAAATAACTAATACAAGTGGTTGTTTGAATAGTAATTGAGGATAAATACCTTCCAGCATGTTCTCATAGCGGGCTTCGAGAGCAATGGAATCTGTGTCCGCGTCGGCAGTGCTGTCATCAGCAGCTGGCGGAGTGGAGTCACCATCTGCAGGTGGGAGGTCCACGGATGGAGGTACAGGGATGGCGTGTGGAGTTGGAGGCCCATCGTCATCATCATCATCATCATCATCATCATCATCATCTGCATCTCCGTCTTCTTCCTACAATGCACCAGTCAACATTCACTTATCTATGACTGGTACATCCATCTAGCACCAGTTGTTTATCTACACTTAATGAAGCCCAGACCTCAAATATTTTTGGAGGCCCCCTATTCTAGCTACACATCACTGTGTTTGTACACTGCCTTTAAGATAACATTTAAAAATTTATTTGAATTTTAATTTAAATATGAGTTGCATTTAACAAGAAGTGCAATCATTGGCTATTTTACTAGTATAAAATGAAGTACATGCAAAATGAAATACACAATATTATATTATTTTTGGTGATCCATAAAAAAAACTTAAAAAACAAGGGTCAGAATGGCCTGTCAAGGTCAAGTAGTGACTTGCCCAGTCCAAATATTAAAGTAATTAGGCAACCCAATTCCAAAAAATTAAATGACTTCTCTAAAATCACTCACAAAGACGTACAATATTGATATACAAGAGCAGATGATCAACCAACAAAGAGAGAATGGCATAAGAAAGCTCTATGCATATAAAGCAGATAAATACTCGAAATGATCATTATACAAAGAAAAAAAGACAAGGGTTTGAAAACTTGGAGCAAAATGTCATAAGATTACTGTTCTCCAAATGAGGTGAATAATAGCAACAGAAAGGGCTGTCACCTCAAAAACACAATATAGCAATGAGACACACAAATGAAAGATGACAGAGAACCCATGGAGGCTTACCTCATCCTCACCCTCTGCATCACCATCCTCTGCACCCGCTGCGGCCTCACCATCTGTTTCTGTTTCATCTGTCTCCGTCTCATCCGCATCCAGATCATTACGTGTCTGTAGCTCACGGATTTCTGCACGCAAGCGTGCCTCAGTAGCACTCAGCTCCTTGCTTTGACGAAGTTCATCCTCGGACAAGTTCCGTTCTTCCAAAATATCAGCCAGTTGCGCCTCCTCCACCTCATCGGCCGTGGTATCCACCAAGCCAGGTTCACCACTACCACTGCTAATATAATGCCATGTCCATTAAAAATTATCCACCAAGATCTTTACCAAAAACAATACAGTACTGCATGCAATGATATTTATAACTCGCTTTAGCTTATTTTTATCAATCATTCCTATGATATTAAGTAAGCGACATTTGTGTGTGTGTTTTTGTGAGCAAATGTGTGATGTACACATCACATGTGCATGTACCATGCTGGTCTCAAACCTAGATCCCTTGGTTCACTAGGTTTAGTGCTTTACCTTCATGCTATTGAGTTACAGAGGATTTACTACACAATTCTCATGACTATATATATCTAACAACACATTCTGCAGGTAGATGACAAAGTTGGTGTTGGATATGAACTTCTGTAAGGTGAAACAACATTGGGGAGCCTCAACAGCTTAGTGGTAAAATATTTGAATCCTGAAAGCATTCCAGCCCTACCTGGGGCAAAAAAAATTTCCTCAACTTTCCTAAAAATCTGACCAGTTGTAAAGAAAATAAATCACGTATACAAATATACATTCTCATATAGAAATAGATACAACGAGTTCCCAGTCCTAATGGACTCTTATGGTCAATGAAGATTTCAGCTCTGCTAGTTCTTGGACTCTACTTTCAAGAAAGAATTTCAAGGATGAGGAATCAAAGGAGCAAGATTGCTAGCATTATGGTCCAGCCACTTCGACCTCGGGATAAACTCAGTACTTATTTTAAAGTAGGCTGAGTAAGCCTGGGGGTCATTTGGCCATTGCGACACCAATAAAAATCCTATGACATCAGAATTTGAATCTTGTCTTCTAGTTAGTAGACCTGTGTTCTACACATGGAACATACAACGCTGGGCATTACGCGTTAAATAAGTTACTCAAGAATACCACACGAGTTCTGGAACATAATGCGAATGTACGATTCACTCCTTTGAAAAGAATTTACTAAGAAGAAATGCGTACCGTGAATCGCCGCGCGCCGTCGTCGGACGCGAAGTCGCCACAGCCGGAGACCTCGTCTGAGCGCGCAACGCCCCCGTCGCTGCAACACGCAGCGCAGGATTCCCCTTCGCCTTCACCACCTTCTCCTCACTCCTCGCCGCGGGCGGTGTCTTAGCTTTCGCCGGCGATTGGTGCTTGACCGGCGCCTGAGATTGCTGCGAAGTGGACGTCATGGGCGCTTCCGCATCCACTTCAAGCAGCGCGAGTGCGGGAAGCGATGTGGCGGCGCTGGGCTGATGGAAGCGAGAAGCCGCCCAAGAAAAGGCTGTAGAAGCGCCGCCGGGTCCGCGTCCTCCGCCGCCGCTACCACCGCCCGCAGTGGAGGAGCGAGCAGGGCCGGAACCCTTGCGCTCCAGCGAAGGGCGTGGGCCACCGCCGCCTCCGCCTTTGATGCTGCCCGCGCTACGAGACAGCGCTCCCAACGTTCCCGTCGCACTAGTCGCGCTGCCGCCCCCGCTGCAACCTCCACTTCCAGAGGACGCGGGCGTCAGACGAGAGCGGGAGCGACCCTTCACCGTCTCCCACCCCTGGGAGTCGTCTGCACAACAATAAAAACCTAAGGTAAATGTATCTTCCTTTACTAGTCTATTGTGATGATCACTGTTTCGCTGACTACGTACAGAAACAGAATAGTAAATGTGTACATAAATATTACAGTCTTAACAGTTTGCTCATTTAAACGGAACATTCATAAAAAAAACAATTAATAAATCCAAAAGAAAGATATTATCTTCCATTCAAGTTTTAAATGTGTTTTCTTCTCATTCCATTCAGTTCTAAACATGCTTGACTTCTTGTAGCTTCATTCAATTCCTAGCATGTTGTTATTCAACTAGTTTATTTATTCATTATTTCATTCTTGTTATTGGTGTAAATTTCATGATATTTATTTCTGTTCATCATGTAATGATTATGTTATTCTTGTTCTGTGGAATACAATATAGGGCAAAGCTCCCCAAAAACCAGTTTTTAATTCAAATATATGAATAATTCTTTGAAAAACACCGTATTAGATAATATTTTCCCTTTCTTTAGTTTACAGAGTTCAAATTCAACAAGATGTTGGCTTGAACTAAGAATATTATAGTATTACTAATATTATAGTATAGTTAATTGGCAGTAAATATGTATAAATAGGAAGTACCTCTCGTTTCTTATTATAATACTTATCACAATTTTCAGTTAAGTATTTCCTCGTTTCTTTTTCATTAAAAGCCGGAATAATGGTCTGTACCAGGTAAATTTAAAAACTCTAAAAGAATTGAATATCATCTCGCGAAGAACAACCCCTCACCGTCATCGAGGCCGGCTCCAGCCCGCGGCAGCACCTCCACGGAGACGGCGGTGGGTCGCGTCGCTGCGTCGTACGCCTCTCCGCCCTTCACCTTCTCTGCCCAGCTGCGCGCCGACGCCCAGCTCTGCAGCGACGACGTCGAACCCTGGCGTCTATCCAGTCCCGAGCCCACAACACCCGAGCCTGCAGACCCTGCCGACCCCGCTGCCAGGGTGCCGGATCCCGAGCGAGTAGTTGCTCCACTGCTGCCACTGCCGACGGAGCCCGCGCCGGGAGTCGAGCGCCTGCCGCCAGATGGCTGCGTTGAGGCGGTCGACGCGGAGATGCGGGCAGATCCCGGGGTTCGCACCTGCACAGAATATGCCGCCATATTATACACAGTTTCAAAGGAGGAAGCTAGTAAAACTGGGCATCGAGAATTATTTCCACATTTGAACACGGGTAAACCATAAAAAAAGAAAGAAAACGACACAACCACTTGTATTATTCCCATTCTGTTCTAAAGATGCTCTGAAGGATCCTAGCTCCAGAGAATCCACGAAAATGATCAAGATAGAAAACAATAAATAATATTCATTAATGTTATGACTTATTTCGAAGTACTGAGTTTCTGGTTTCTCTATCCTCTAAGATCAACAGAAAATAAAACGATGCAGGGATACAAAGAAACGTAGTTTGATGATTAAATGTCAATATATACTAGTTCACAAACTATAACTTGAAATAATTATTCCTTGGATAACTTTTAGTTGTTTTAAACTGTTAAAATCGAGCCTATTGGTATTACTTACTATAAAAAATTACAATAAGCGTACGGTATCAACTAAACCTTAAGATCGAATTGCCTTAGCTGAAGCTAGCGACGTAGCACTCACCTGTCGCACTGTGAGCGAAGGTCTATGTAGACGAGAAGTCGTATTCACTGCCGTAGACGTCGTGTCACTCCTTCGCAGCAACAGACCACGCCCGGCTGGACGTACATCAGTTGAGGTTCGGCTGCGCACAAGCCGAGGGTTGAGAGAGGTGGGGGCCGTAGGCGTCCGCGATCCTCGACCTATCGCGGTGCCACTCGCTGACTGCAGAGCCATCCCCGTTACAGGGCGCTGGACGCCGCGAGCCGGTACGCCTGGTGACGACGTAGTCGGGAGTGGACCCCTGCTCGCGCCGCCGCCCAATCGCGACACTGTTGAATAGGCCGCGCGACCTGGTCCTGCACGCGCAGAGCTGCTCGGAATCACAGTGCCCGGCTGACCTGGTCGCGAACCTCCTGCTGCCCCGCGTGGGACCGCTGCAGATCGGCTTGTGGAAGCCGGAAGCTGTTGTTTCGAAGACGCAGAGTGCCGTGTGGACGCTGCAACTGCGGTCGCCGCCACGGCGACGTACGACACTGGAGTGGTTAATGGAGTAAGAGGAGTCACCTCCACGGACACTGTTTCGGTCAAAGATGTTGCTGCTGCGATGACAGTGCAGGTGGCAGGTGCTAATTCTGACTGAGGGAGAAACCGCAGACCATCGGAGTCTTCAATACACTGCTCAAGGTCCGTCTGCGATGCCTGGTCTATCATCTCCACCAGGGGAGCAGCGGTATCTTCTAAGTGCTGTGGTTCCATGAGGGTAGCTTCCAATTTTCCAGAGATTTCCGTGCAGACACCTACCTCTTGTAAGGTGGTCAAGGCAGCCGAAGGCGAACCCAACACAGGACCAGGGGAGGATGCGGTTGACGGTGCAGTAGACGACACATTCACAGAGATGGAAGAAAGAGCAGATGATGCGTTTACAGAGATGGGACCTGAACCAGGAGTCGTCACTGGCACGGCAGCACTTGTTTGTGCCACAGTATTGGGAGGATTTTGTACTGAAGGACCACAAGTTTCAGAAGGCGCAGCTGAAGGAATAGAAATAGGAATAGACACTTCAACGGGGCTAGATGTAGGAACAGCAATAGGAAGAGAAACAGGGTTAGAAACTGGCATTGTATTAGCAGGAACACTAACAAGAACAGATGACACTGCAATTGGAGATGCTGAACAAGGATCAACTCGGGCGGAACATGGTACAAGGTACGTAACCGATGTTGAATTACTTACTGGAATAGCAATGCTAGCCGTAAATCCACTATCGCGAGCAGAAGGAACTGCAGCAGCGGGAAAAGCAGGAGCAGAGCCAGTACAGAGAGTAGGAGCAGAAGTGGAAACAAGTGGAATAGAAGAAGAAGCGATAGCTGGAGGGTTTGATGAAGAAATTGTGGAAGCATAGGTAAGAATCGTTATGGGCGAAGCTGATGTCACTGGATTGTTGGTGATTAAAGAGTTCAGAGGCAGAGGAGGACTCTTGGCAGAAACTTGTTTTAATCCTGAAGCAGGAGACTCTGACATGATGGGTCGGATGGTAGCTTCTGCACCATCTCCTCCTCCACCTCCCTCCACATTCACTTCCTCGCTCATCACATGGCGGATCTGAAAATGTAGAGGTAAATACTCTATATTAAAAACACCAACTTTAAACTGAGTTACTTTGCAGGTGGTACTAATTCAAACAGTGTGTAAACTCAGTTGAACAAAATGTACTAATAATGATCACTTTTATTATGTTATGTTAAATGAAAATGGGAGACGGGACCGAGATTCCAATTCGGGACCTTGAGCTTCGAATCTCAGTCCCGCCTCCCATTTTCATTCAACATAACATAATTAATCAGTTACCTGGCGGTGAGGTTCACCGCAATTTAAGAGATTTCTGTGTGTTAATGACAACTTTATCAGAATAACACTTTAATATAAGATAACGATGCTAATTATCAGAGACGTTGCATACCTGAATATATTGTGATAGTCCAAAAAGGTCATAAGTTATAATTTACTTTTACTTTGAGAGTCTTTATACTAGAAAAACTTTAAACTAGAATGGAGCATAAGACATGTAATGAAAATGGACCATGATGGGACAGTACAAAGAATATTTACTTGGAAGATTAGAATGAAGAAATAGAGGACAACTTGCCAAAATGAATTGATGAGATTGATAACTGTTTAAAAAGATTAAAAAATGAGTAAGAGGGCAATGGACAGTAACCATGATCATTAGTAAAATAGGAAGCAGCAAGTATACTCAGAGATACAGTGTGATAAGGAATAAGATGATTTGTGCATATTGAACTTCGTTTTTAAATGAGTTTATAAAGCTGATAGTAAAAATTTAATGATTAAACGTTTTATGATTTTATATAACTTTTATAACAAAAGCAGAACAATAACTGAAATAGTTGTTAAAATAATGTTATTTAAGAATGTAATAAATTTAACATTATCATCAATCAATTCACAGCGAGAAAATTTAGAAATGATAACACTTTTTTGTGGGGTTTTAGGGCTCGTCAACAGCAAGGTCATAGAGCCCTTAAATGATAACACATACAACATAATTTTGGGGGAATAGAAATTTGTTAAGTTCTTAATGAAATACAGAACTTACCTCTTCCATGATTCAATTTTTGTACAACAACTAATTTGCAGTTTACTAGTGAATTTACACAGAGAAAAAATACTTCTAGAAATATAGGTATGTCATTTGCAAGGACAGAGACAAAATAACACTATGCTTTTAATTCTACAATAGCTTCAAAAATTGATTCTGGTTCCATTTATGGTCAAGGATCTAAAATAATTTTTCAGCTCCAGTTTTAATACAGCTTACAGAATAATATTTTTTATTGCTAACTTCAAATGGTAAAATAACTGTAATTGCCATTGTTCCAATACATTTCAAAGTAATTAAAAATATTTAGTTTTAACTTAACGAAATTCACAAAATAGAGCACTGGGAAATCACATTTACATAATTAAGTATTAAATCCTTTTTGTGTTAACATTTTATTTAATACCTACATTTAAATCTGCGATTTCTTTTATAATTACAAAGAAATAAATACATGCAGAAATCATGTTATTTAAGTGAAATGTACAATTAAAAATATTTTATTTCAGTTTAATTTTCAAATTGAGTAAATAGAAATGGAAGAGAAATGTTAGAATTTAACTTTCAGTAGAGGATAGAGTTCAGGTTCAGAATACTTGAAACTACATTTCTGGTTCATACTCTGTTTAAAAAATTGAAAATGAAAAGAATTCAAATAATTTTCTAATGAAAAGAATTCAAATCAGTTTTCTATCTCTAAATATTAAAAATAAACTAATAGTTCAGTAAAGTAAAGTTTAAGCAAAATTTTAAGAGAACATTGTCATTGAAATGAATTGTCTGCGTATTGGGGTGTAAGTAGAAACCCCAACATCTCGTAGGGATTTGGATCCCAATCATTCAATCAGCAGATCAACATTCTACACAAAATGTTGCTGATTCCCAAGAATAGAGTAAAGAATGAAAATAAATTTCAATTCCATAAACAGGTAATGCTATTAACACAAAATCAATTTTCAAAGAGTATAATTACTTCAATACATTAAAAGTAATAATGAAAATGATCAGGAAACAAAGCAATGTACCCCCGTATCCAGTGAGATAAATAAATCTCTCAGAATTATATCACTAAAAATTATTAAATCATGAGTAATAAATTATGGAGCTTCTCTTCGATATAATATAGTCCACTCCTGAAGATAGTTAGAATGATAGCAAAATTAAGTAAGCATAAACTAACAAATAATACTCAAACATATCATAGAAATACTCTTACAACACAGCAGGTAATAATATAAAGCTCTAACAGAAAATTCTCAAAAATAATTAGAAAAGAACAACTAAGTTTTGATATTTAATAATACAAAATTAATTCTTTGAGCAATTCAGGAGGAAGTAAATTTATTTATAACACAGTATGTGTACTTGCTGCACACTATAAAGGGACTGGAAAGATAACGGGCCACAATAGCCTGTTAGTTAAGTAGTTGGAAAGAATATAAAATTATTACACAGTGTCTTATTGCTATTAGAATGAATTCCAGAGATATTGCATAACTTGTCAAAATAAGTCATTACACTACCTTGCCTGGAGATGACTTCCGTACTTCCCAAGCAAGCGAAGTAGGCCTCTGAGGAGGAGGTGTATTTTCATACTCCCATTTCACTTTAAACCATTCAATAAGATTGTGAAAGTCACGAGTGTAATTCTCAAGAACAAGAATGACCTCCTGAAAAAATAGAAAATACTTTTGAACAAATTCATAGAGAATTAGTATTTTTTTAAAAATAATGAAATACCTTGCATTCAGAAACATTTTCATCAGTTTCACAAGTTTGATAAATTTCATCAACAGCACGCTGAAGATTCCCAAACAAGAAAGCCCAATATCGTGCTTGTAACTCTGATTTCTTGTCTCTCCCAGTCGAGGCAGAACGCACTCTCGACCCTGTTTTCAATGAATCGCATGTTCTCTTGGTAGCTCGCACTCCTTCATCTCGTTTGGTTTCTACAGTTGGTCGAGGTGAGGTAGGTGGTTTGCGCAACAACACTTTGCCTGGATAAAAGAAAAGATAAAAAGGACAGATATACATATTCATTCAGATTTATATATAATATATGGTTAAGCCAAGCAACCTGTTTGTGAGATATCAGTTTGTGTTTGTTCCACAGGAACATTAAAAGCTATCAAGTTCCTGGCAGCTCGCCCCTCTTCTTGTACAAGGAGTCGAACTTCTTCCATATCTAAACTCTTAACATGTACGATTTCTGATATGTATCCAACAATAATCCTTTGACATGACAGCTAAGTGACATGTAACCTTATCATAAAGAAAATTTTGAAATACGAATGCCATGTAAACGTATTTTACATAAACATTACATAAAACAAAAAATATAACTAATATGAATTTAATTTTACTAATATTTTTCGGTTTGAAAAACGAAATGTTCTGAGAAGATTCATACTGTCAGCAGTACAGACTGTTGCAATGGAACAAAACATTTCAGATTACGCAATGCAGCCAACATCGCGAAAATCTAATGATGGGAATCGATTCACCATAGTGAATTGAATCGAACCAACGTTTTTTAATAATTCGTAAGATTTAGCGAATAATAATAAATAATAATAATAAATTTATTGTCAAAAAACAGTACAAACTGCGTATGACCACGTGGAGGACAATAAACTAATTTACTCTCCGGAAGCAAGCAAGGGACCATCCTATCAATTCCGATCAAGGGCCCTAAGGCAGAGGCGGATTCAAAAAAATACTTCTTTAACATCTCTAAGCGATTATTTCCGGAAAATCATTACATTGTATCGAATTTAAAGTAAATTAAACCACTTCGAGATATTGGATAATAAATATTTTCATAAAGGTAAGAATTGGCATCTGTGGTAAGAACTGTAGTGAACTGCTGAAAACCCTCTTGACCCTTGACTTCACTAGATGAATTACATTGTAGTACAATTTTCATTACCGGCGTAACATAATCCCGCTCTAGCTGCCGAGCCGAAAATGATGGCGTGAGGTGAAAGAGGAGGAAATTATACGCTATTCTGAAACATTTGTCATTCAAAGTGAAGGGTCTACTAATCCGGAGCACACCATCCTCGCTGCATTTCCTCACTGAATCCGTCGAAGAGTAGTGTAGGTCGAAGGGGCGGTAAAGCAGTTTTCGTGGAAAGTGCGACCATCCCACCCTATTTGCAACTCCAACCATGGTTTACAGACTGGCTAGTAGCTGCTAGAGACCTTCATGTAAGACTCTACATCTTACATGTAGGTCTCTACCTCCTGCGGGTGGTTGGGGTAATTTTAAATTTAATTCATTCAATCATTAGGATTTTTCACCGAGAAAGTTTTGAGGAAGTTATGATATTTTGATCCTGTATGATTTTGGGGTTCCACTAATTAAGAAACAAACTATGTCTCGTCGAAAAAGTTCAAGAAACACGAAAAATACTCAAAGAATTCC
This sequence comes from Laupala kohalensis, assembly GCA_002313205.1. Lineage (NCBI taxonomy): Eukaryota > Metazoa > Arthropoda > Insecta > Orthoptera > Trigonidiidae > Laupala > Laupala kohalensis. The sequence goes on from NNCF01137919.1 coordinate 101,253, forward strand.
ACAAATAATCGTGTCTTTTTGTTTTTGATTTATTACATGATAACTGGGCACCTGATGAAGAAAATATTACATTGTCAAAATAAACTAGAAAGCATCTCCTTCGACGCATATCCTATATTTTTTCTCAAGTGAATAACTATAGTTCTCTATAGTGGCGGAACGAGGCTTTTCCATGGGATAAATAGATAAAATGTTAAAGAACTGCTAAAATTGATATCCTAGGCGCCTCGGCTAGCTCGATCTCAGGGTTCCACAATTTCTTAGGGCTCATATTTGTTTAATAAAGGGAAAGACCATGCTGGGGTTCCACTACAGGAAAACGCTATTTTTACAAATTAAATTCATTAACTTTACTCTTCAAACACTGTACAACAATAACATGATCCCCATGCAACCCCCCCCCCCAAAAAAAAAAAAAACACACGTCACTTCCTTTTTTTGCATTTCCTACCGACTTCGGCCTCAACATTACACAAGTTTTAGACAAATCAAAATGTTTCTATGAACAGAACAAAAAAACTTTTCATAACGAAGCACTGAATTTACATTAATTTACAATCATTAGGCGAAAATCTCTACCGGTAATTGGCCTCTTTCTCACAGAGTTCCAGTCCTCAATTCTAGGTCTCCGGCGTTTACTACTTCCGCTTTCCTCTTCTCGCCTATGCGCAATACAACGCAGGTTGGACAATTCAAAACCGTCGTAAGAAAATACCTGCCTCGATGAGTGATCAACTATACGGTGGTAAATGGAGGGTGCGTTGACCTTCCAGTCGCGCGAACCCCGCGCCAGCTAGACCCAAGGTGACCTCTGGCGTCCTCAGGTGTCCTCAGGCGTCCTCAGGCGTCACGCAGCTCGACCCCCAGGCGTCTTGACGATTGCCAACTCCGAAAGTTCATTCGATTTTACACCATTTCGCCTCACGAGCGATCTGGCTCGGCGCTCCCGACAAACTCAATGATTTGTGATGCCGCACTATTGTTTT